>ML792767.1:105053-129051 GCA_009831015.1 Picea engelmannii
ACATTTGGACAACAAATAATCTAGTAAGATATATTAATAAGAATATTATTGGGATAAATATAAACAAATTCTCTTTAAACTTGAAGATGTCTTTGTCGACCCCCAAGTATATTACATAGCTGAGACTAAATGTTCGTTTCTCCCTTTCTTTTCCCTCCTCTATACTTACCCATTTTCCCCTTATCTTCTTCCTCTCTATTATCCATTTCTGGTTCTATACTTAGTCACATTTCTATGATCATGACTTCCCGGGTTGGTTAATTGGAAGATGCTCATATTCATCTATATCTTCACATCATGAGCCTGACCGAACGTCATCCATTTCAATACTTAGCCAATTATCTGACCACCAGGTCCTGGGTTAGTGCTATGGAACACTTATGACCCTTGTTCCGTCATATACGTATTGCACCCAAAAACTTTTGTGATATGTGATTTATGATTTTACTAGTGAGAACTCATCAGAGGTTTGAAAATATTAGAATTAATAAACGAACAGTAGATGTTGTTCTGTGAGATACTTACCCCTTTTTCCTTTTCTTGTTCCCATCTATTATCCCTTTTTGGATATATACTTAGTCTCCTTTCTATGATTGCGAGTTCCCGGGTTAGCGGACTGAAAGTTCTTCATATCCATTTATATCCTCACATCATGACTACAACCGACAGCCGTTCCTTTCCATACTTAGCCAATTTTATGGCCGCGGTTTCTAGGGTTGGCATTATCGAACTCTCCTGTTGCTTGTTCCTTGATATACATCTTGCACTAAAAAATTCTACCATCTACAATTCCACCCCGGAATCCTCGAACTCGTAAGATTCACTCTACCTGGGTTCACAAAAGTTTCAAAGCATCTATCGCTTCCTTCCATCCCCACTACCTTGGCAGCCTTCCCAATGCACATTAATTATAGTTTTACTAGTGACAACTCAACACACTGGTACAGAACAATTGGCATTAACAAGAAAAAACCTCGAGGACATATACCATTAACATGCATTAAACTACCATTTAAAGTACTCTGAACGACCTTCGTTCCTTTCCATACTTACCCAATTTTTTCCACGTGTTCCATGATATACATCTTGCACCCAAATATTTGGTGATCTACAATTCCACCCTGGGCTCCTCCAACTCGCAAGATTCACTCTACCCGGGTTCACAAGAAGTTTGAAAGAATTTATCGCTCCCTTCCATCCTCGCCACATTCACGCCCTTCCCAATGCAGATTAATTATTCTAGCATCTAGATTGCACTTCCATTGTTTCGTGACCTAAAAACAACACTAGGACCTCCAAAATATACAAATTGACTGTCAGACTCCCACATCATCCCCTCTTCCATGTTACACATTATGCATTCAAAAGTTTTGAGCCATACAATTTGACCATCGGAGCCTCACGTCTTCTGGGGCCCCATGTTCCCACCACCTTCATACTTCTTTCCAAATATGCAAAAACAAAGTTTTAATGCTAAGAGTTCATCATGCAACAACCATAAATATTGTCATTAATAAGAAAAAGTCTTGAAGAGACAGTCACACTTACTATCCCTACACAACTTGTCTATAAATATGTAGAAAAGATCTTTCCAGATAATGAGATATCTATTACAAATTTCAATATATTAGTGAAAATGAGTCCGGCCTACCATTTCCCTTTTCCATACTAGACACTTTTTCGATTGCGGGTTCCCAGAATGGCGGGCTCAATATTGTGTTTCCAATGTTCCATGACTTGCAAACAATACCCAAAGTTCCACGATATACAATTTGTCCACTGGAATGCCCCATCATGAGCCTGATCGACCAACATCCCTTTCAATACTTAGCCGCAAGTTGGTTGTATTTTCATGACGTGGAACATTTCCATGGTTTCACATGATGGAACCACTATGTATCGAGTCCGGCCTATCGTTTCCCTATTCCATACTTAGACACTTTTTCGATTGCAGGTTCCCGGACTGGCGGACTTAAGATTGTGTTTCCAATGTTCTGCGACTTGCAAACAGTGCCCAGATTTACTAGACATAAAATTTATCCGCTGGAATGACCCATCATTCCCTCTTCCATGTTACTCGTTTTGCGGTCAACACTTTGAAAACATACAATTTGAACCTTGGGCCCTCAGCTCTGCTGGTTATATCTTGTAACCCTATTTTGAAGCCCGACCAAACACTTTCCATAATTAACCATTCCTTAATTGTTGTTCCTTATCCCCGCCACCTTTGTACTTCTTTCTAGATATGAAATTAGTAAGATTTAATGCTAACGGTTCAAAATGCAAGAACCGTAAAATTGTCATTAATGAGCGAAAGGCTCGAAGAGATCTCCTAGACTTCCGCAATATACAAATTGACTGTCGGACTCCCACATCATCCCCTCTTCTGTGTTACACATTTTGCATTCAAAATTCTTGATACATACAATTTGACTGTTGGGGCGTCACATCTCCTGGGGAACCCTTGTCACCCTAGTTTGAAGCCCTTCCAACTGCTTTTCATACTTTCCCATTTCATGGAATCTCTTTCGCTGATCCTCGGGTTGGCGGGTTCACGAAATCTCCAATTCCTAGTCACTGTTTCATGTCCCCACCACCTTCACACTTCTTTAAAAGTATGCAACCACCAAGTTTTAATGATAACAATTCATCATGCAACAACCGTACAAACCATCATTAATAAGAAAAAGGCTCGACGAGACAGTCACATTGACTATCGCTACACAACTTGCCCAGAAACATGCATAAAATATCTTGCTAGGTAATGGGATATCTATTACAAATTTCAATATATTAGCGAAAAGGAGTCTGGCCTACCGTTTCCCTATTCCATACTTAGCCACATTTTTTATTGCGAGTTCCTGGACAGGTGGGCTCATGATTGCGCTTCCAATGTTTTGTGGCCTGCAAATAGTACCTGGAGTTTCACAAAATTCAAATTGACCTCTGGACTGTCCCATCATGCCCTCTTCCGTGTTATGTGTTTTTCACTCAAAATTTTTGAGACATACAATTTGACCGTTATGCCCTCGCCTCTCATGGTTATACATTGTAACCCTATTTTGAAGCCCAACCGACTACTTTTGATAAGAAGCCATTCCTTAATTTCTCTTTCTCATCCTTGCGACCTTTGTACTTATTTCTAAATATGCAATTAGTAAGCTTTGATTCTAACAACTCGTCATGCATGAACCGTCAACATTGTCGCTAATGAGAGAAACACTCAAGGAGATCTCCCATTAATACGCATTAAACCAATATCCACGAAGAGTTATATTATCCCTTTCGATTGTTCATCTGAAACAACATGGAATGTCTTTCACGGGTCTTCACGTTGGGGCGTTCATGAAATCTCCAATCCTTAATTGTTCTTCGTTGTACCTGCCATCTTCGCACTTCTAAGTATGCAATTACTAGTCTTTAATGCTAACAGTGCATCATGCAACAACCGTCGAGATTGTCATTAATGAGTGAAAGGCTCAAGGAGATCTCCCATTCACATGCATTGGACCAAGATTTGTGGAGGGTTATGATATCCCTTCCAAATCTTCATTTCAAACATCGTCTGGAGCAAACAGACATTCTCATAAACTTATGACAACAACTCGACAATAGTTCTGTCAAGATACAGTGAATATCTTCAGGCGTGAGGACCAGAACTTCCAATGGTCCAAAGCATACTCTTACTATTCATCTCATTCCACCTAGAATGAAGTGATTTGGACCTCTGGAATAGCTCATGCAGGCTGCGTCCCTGAAGTTTTTGACTGTAAGGAGGTGGTCTCTTGGTGCGCCAAAAAATATATTTCAAGCCAAAGAATTATTCCACTGCGCAACCATTCTCCTATTTCTTTGTCACATCGGGTCTTCTGCAAGATGTTAAGATTGTTAGAGCCAACATTGACCTTCATAGGAGAAGACTGTAAACAGATCCTAGAAAAACATGATAACGGATTGGACCTCTGACCCGAGTTCCTGGAAGAACCGAGAACAATTCCTGAATATATCACAAAGTTGCAGGTCAGTTCCTTTAGAAATCCATTCCGAGAAATTGTCTGGTTGTTTACAAGAATAAAAAGACGGGAATCCATGGAAAGTATTTCCCACATGGTTCTTTATATTTTGTATTTCACAGTCAAGGAACAATCCATTTTTGATTGGGGGAAGCTAATTTCCATTGAAATATGTTCCCAATTATCACGATTCAAAAAAGAGAATATATTTTATATGTCATCCTACTTGGTTTTCACAATAACGCATTGTTGTCTGTTTCCAAAACTATCTTTGTCCAAGAATATAAACTATGAATTCGACCCAACAACGTTTTGGTACCAGGCCTTGTGGAGGCACAAGACCTCCCATTGTTTTTATGAGGTTTTTAATGACCATGTGTCAGTTTTCAAAGATTCATTGTTAGGAAAGGATGCTCCTCGAATGTTTGTCCAGGAAACCATGTTTTTGGACAGAAAGGGGACACTTTGACAAATGGAAAATTACAGTGTGGTAATGATTTTTGGCTCCAAGGAAAATCATGTTTTCCTTCCATGTCACATCACAAACAAGATGTTTGTTACAAAAATAGCAAGGCAATATAACTACTGGTTGCATTTTTTCCATGGAAAGAGAAAGAAACAGTTCATTCCTCTGCCTTGTAAATTCGGGGACTTTGTGTTAAGGACTGTCAACAACATTGACGAATTCGCAGTCCATTTGAAAAACTTGAACCTAATATATGCTAAGAGGCTAAGAGGGTTCGACCCTAATGGAATTTTTCTAGAACATTTACTAGCAGTTGGATTTAGTAGCTCTTTTATCCATACAAGCCTGAATGAAGACAGAGAAAATGACGACAACACTCCTTCTCCTGAAGATGTAGACGTAGAGAAATTGCAAAGAAGAACTGAATTGTACAGATAATAGGGAATTTGGCTCTGGTGAGAAGAGTGTGGACAGTCCTTGACCAACACTCCCAAGAGCACAACATCACAGAGCATCGCTTCAATGGCCCACCCCAGTAAGAAATCAACCCATAATTCTTCAAACAAAGGAGGAGATAAGAACCCTCCTTGCGGAAAAATTGATAGTTCTCACAAGCTTCCCATGAATAAAAAGAGAAAAAACGTTGTAGGGTAGGTGGAAGAACCTGGAACTAAAAGTGAGAACATCCAACTTGAGACTGATGTGGATGAAATGTTCCGGAAATTTGATTAGCCCGCAGATGCGATGCGCCATAGTTCCACAATCAAAATAGCTGAGATCGACATTTTTTACAAAGATGAATCCTTCGTATTCCAAAGCGTTGTTTTTGACAACCAATCTAAAAATTTAATTATTAAAAAGAGATATGTAAAAAATAAGAAAGGAAAATCTCGTTCGGAGATTAACCTTAAGAACATGTAGCCATCCCAAATCTCCTAATTTCATCGAGCAACCGCAGATGCTCTTGATGATTCCATTATAGGAATTGAAGCAGAGAATGTCAAACTGAACGACTGAATCAAGGAATTGGAGGAGGCTTTGATTCCTAGCCCATTGTTTGCCAGTCCTTTAGAAAAAACTGTGCTTGCCACCCCTGCAGCCAAGTTAAAAGGATCATCTAGCCTCCTCACATCCTGTAGAGGCTACGTGGATAAGAATATCAAGAAAATAATGGAGCTAATTACTAAAGTCTGGGAAACATCACAAAATATAGCTTCCTTTCGAACGAGGGCACATGCTTTGCATGAACGTTTACAGGTGGATTTAAAAAATGAAGAACGTTTCTATTTAGAGATGGTGATCCCTTTTGACAACCATGTCATCAACATCTCAGAGCTGAGAAGAAGACAATAAGATCTCCCTTCCCCAAACCAGATCAAACAATTAAAAGCATGCTGGAAAGAAAAAGTTAAGAACCTACATCTCATTTTCGAATCATGTGAACACGCCATATGAGAGAAAGAAAAATTATTCACAAACCTGACCGAAATAGACTTAGTCAGAAGTACCAACGAGGTTCAAGACCTGAACTTAGTCCTCAACTCCTTATCCTTAACCAAGCAAGCCTTTGATGAACAAGTTGATATTTTAAAGGGGTCAAGTCTTTATAAAAGTTTTATGACATAGTTGAATATGGTCAAGATGACGTGGAGAATTGGCTAGTGGACTATTCGACACACAATGAAGAAATTGAACAGGCTCTACGTAATATTTCTATCGATTTAAGGAAATTAGAAAATGAGTTTTTCAACATAAAAATCCGAGATGAAATCAACGTGGCCCCCATGAAAAGCTACATTGAAGAATTTCTCCAAAAGAGAATCGACAAGCTCACCGATAAAGGGCAACAACCGGTTGGCACGATTCCAATGGTTGTCGACGAGAGCAATAAAAATGAATCAACAAACAAATAGTAAAGGGAGAAATAAATACCATCATAGTAAGTCTATCCTGATCACATCTTGCTTTCTTTATCAATCCAATTATTCCATCTTTTTAAGTAAAAATCTCTAACCAAAGATTGATAACTTCCAATTTCTTCTTTGCAGGTCTTCCTCTTCCAATTTCTTCTTTGCACGTCTTCCTCTCTACCATTGCCCATTTCTTCTTTCTATAGTCATATTTTTTGTACTTATTTCTTTTATGGTCCACAAGAGCCCCAATCTGAATCTATATCACAAACACATTTAAATTTCCAGAAATATATAACATACATTATTATTTTTTGATAAATTTCAAAGAAAACTACTTCAGGAACAATTTCAACGATGCCTTGTAGACTTCTTTCGGAATGCTAAATTAGTTCTCTTTATGCATATCGATCATCTTCTTTTATTTTTATGTGCTCAGAATTTTTTTTCTTCAATTATGTTGGATGTCAAAAAATTGTGTTTATTAAATTTGAATGTTTAATGCCCGTGATTCCTGGTCTTTTTTTCCATAAACTATTATTAAAAAACAAAACAAAACAAAAAAAAGCTATTACTATTGCTTCAAATCATTACGACAAAAAAATTTCTGAATATATAACAGATTCCATAAATATATAACAGAATTTATTAATTAGAAAATTTAGGATCAGTCAGGAGACGCAAAAGGTTTTGGCCGGCAACAGAGCCGCGCAATGAATTCATAATATTGCCCACGCACTCCAAAATTATACTAAATTGTGAACAGTATATGTACAGATAGTAAACGAATGACCTCATGTTCTTGCTCTTGTTTTACTTCATAAGATGCGCTTATTTTATTCTGTAACATAGCGTCCATTAGATTGATGCACCAATCCAATAAAAAACCGCCTCTTCGTCTGAGACCATTAATGCAGAATTAAAATAAGTATGAGATGGGTCCCGTCGGGAAGCACGACACTGTGCAGCGGCTTGGCTTTTGCATTACGATAATTGGATAGGCTGTTTCAGGTGGGATTTTCTGTCGGCCTTGCCACCTTTTGCAGATATTGTTGCGACTGAATCAACAATTTGTAAGTAAATGTAGGGCCGGCGTTACAAAACCGGGCATGGCGGGTCGCAACGATTTGTCGTGGCTCCCTTTGAGGGAACAACAGAGCCACGTGATAATGGATCAACTGCAATAAATGATTGTCAAACAACTTCTTCCCCTCAACCATTCGTGCGGCACAGAAGGAATCCTTTCGTTCGCATCATCCCGACCTAACAGAGTGAATTAAGAAGCAGAGAAATCCTTTCGTTCGCATCATTCCGACCTAACAGAGTGAATAAAAAAGCGCAGAAAGTGGACAAATTTAACTCTTCTGACTAATTTTTTTTTTTTTTTCATCAAATTTGATAGGTAGAATTATATTCAATTCTAAAGATTTATTATTAATTTATATTTCTATATGGACAAAAATAAATTATGGTTTTCATTTAAAAAGAAAATGGAAGATCGATAAACTCTTTAGTCAATTTTATTTTATATATGTAGTTTCATAAAAAGACAAATGCATAAAATGATAATTTTATTTTATATATGTAGTTTCATTAAAAAAAACAAAACAAATACATAAAATGATAATAGCAAGTTTTTTCTGAAATAATTAATGTTATCATGTTATGTTGAAAAAGATTTCAACTACCTTTGTTTTAAATAAAACTTTTACATGATTTAACTCTTTCCAATTAGAAATTTAGATAAGTTTTATCAATGGGTAAAAACTTCACCCGGTCATATATATTAGTTTTTCAATTATATATATTATAATAATAATAATAATAATAATAATAATAATCTATTTTAATTGGTGTATGAGACTCTCCCTCCGCCCAATGATTTGACAGGTAAAGTCTACGAAGGTATACATATCCTACTCCCTTCTGGATTTTAGTCTATTTTAGTCCTGAAAACAAGTATAAATGAAAAAATAAACTCTTTTTTTAGACTCTTATAATTGGTGTTATATGGATGTGATGTTTTGGGCCACAACATATCTAGAGAATCCTAAAGAATTATGGAGGAAGATTGAGCACACAAAAAAACTAACATGAAAGGAAAGATGTTTCCTCAAATTGATTCAAACTCTAGACAATGTCACCTCCTCCTTAAGAGGGGTTGGCATAAATATTTTAAGCCGTTGGTTAAAACATTGGAGAATACAAGAGTAGCTCATTCCAAACAATATTGATATTATAAAAGAGATTATTACATTTAAATTTAAGGATAAATTTTGGTGCCATAGACAAATAGAAAAAAAGAGAAAATTAATATACTATAAAGAGTCTCTTAACTGTGATACATAAGATCAAAAGTATCTCTTTGTTATAACTAGGGGCACTCACATGAAGATTATGGTCGGAAAAGTGGAAATTGTGTGTGTTATCCCTCATGTTCAAATGCGTGACAAATTCTCATGTGTAGATTGTGTAAATTAATAGGATAATTCTATCCTTCCAAAGGTTGAGATATTGGTGGAGGTTTCTTCAGTGCTACATATTTTTCTTCACCATGGTGGTCACATGGTCATGTTCAAGTCACTTTCACTTTGTGTTGCATAGTTGGTTCTTATCCTCTAGCATGATGGTGTACTTACCTAGTTTTCCATCATATTTCATCGCATCTCATCATTTCACCTACGTAATGTGTGTTTCACAACTTATTATCACTATTATCCTAGGTGAAACCCACTTCACCCTTACTTTTCACCACATTTCATCACTTTTCCTAGGAAATATGTGTATCACATCACATCTCTACCTTTTCCTTAGGTAAAATCCACACTAACACTTACATTTCACTTCATTCCTTCTCCTAGGAGACGCATGACATAATTAGCCTGAAATCCCTAAGTCTTACTTTATAATAACCTCTCAATTCTCATATATCCAATTTTTCTAGTCTGAATACACTTTTTTTTTTTTTTAAGTAAAAAAGGTGGAGCCTATTATATTACCATAAACATAATACATAGCTGTTAGTGATGCCAGCTGTCCCGCCTGAGCAGGAAACCGGGACAACTGGGCATCCTTGTCCATGTGTCACCCAGTTTGCAGAATTAACAAAATTAACAAAATCGACGATGCTACGTCCTGCCCGAAGGAAACCAGGACTAACAGTCGCGAGCATGAAACTGGTTCTCCTACCTAGAGCTAAGAAATACTGGTAGCTAGTTATCTTAAGGCATAAATTATAACAACAAAACCAAAAACAAAGTCTATTTCTGAACATTAGGTAACCTATGAACCGTGATGCTTGTCCTCATCCACAGAATGCCTCCATCTTGCTGGGAATGAGTAAGCTCGCGCACAAGTCGGACATTGTTTCTTTGGCAGAGTTCTGGAATGTGCCGCAAAGAACATGTCAAGCCGCTGATCCATTCGCGCGAGGCGGAAGATCTGATCTTCCAGCATATTCCTCATCTCAAAGACGAGATTGAGGTATCCCCAGTCAACTGAAGGTGGCTGCTCCGGGCGGTGGCTGTCCATAAACTCCTCGCTGGTGGCCGCTTTTGCTTCCTGCGTCTTGTGCCCCTCTGCTTCCTTGGTGGGTTTGGGAGGAACCTATTCTTCCACAAAACAGGGGGAGTAAGGATTCTCTGCGTTGGTTGCATGAGGGTCGAGCGTGCTTCTTTCTGGCGGTGGTGTGCTATCCGAGCCAAAGTTCGAGCTTTGATTCCAATTTTCTGGTACCATGAATAGGGTATGCTCAGGAGGGCTTTCCAGGCCTCCTTCTGGGATGAATTCCTCCACGTACGCCATTGGAGGCATTCATGGTCTGTTCCTTCGCCTCGTGGCTGCCATCGCCATGGCTTTCTCAAAGTTCTCCTTTCTCTTGCGTCGTGACTCCGTCGTGTACCATGCCGCTCCCCTTCGCGATTTCCCTCTGATTTGGGGCATGGTGAGGTTCCATTGAATTATCTGGGTGCTACCAACTGGAGTTGAGTTGCTCCTGAGAATTGGCGAGGTTGCCGAGTGCGGCCACTGCTCCAGTGGAATGGGAGAGAGGCTGCTGCAATGCTGGTTCGCCTGTGGAGCGGAGGCCTCCGGGAGCAACCTGCTGCTAGGTCTTACAACTTGAACAATGAGCGCGAATGAAAAAACAACCGCCATAGATAAAACAATCATCGTAGCCATTAAAGTTTGCTGGATAGTGCGCTGGTGGCGGGTACCCTTCCCTTGCATGAGGGGCCTCGTCGTTTGAATGCACCTACGCGTATTCATGCTGAGTTATTGTCCGAGGTGATGTGAGCTGGTGGATGCATTAACGCCGCGTCCCGGATCGCTCTCGCGTGGCACCATTGCACCCCGTGTCACCCCATCCGGGGACTAGTCTGAATACACTTAAGCACTTTGCATTATTTTAATTAAAATTCAAAATCCTAACCCTTAAGTTGAGTGCCTAAGTATTGGTCTATTAGTACTTTATTGTACTAATTCTTCATTGAGAACTTTTTTGTAAGTTTCAGTTTTTAATTATTCACTAGTAGTTGTAACTTAAAGTCCAAGTGGTACACATGAGACTATGCACTCCCTTTTTTGACATGTATTGAAGTGATACACTAACATATTAATGCTTAAATGTTATAATTCTCCATGGAGGCTAAATTTCCTAAGTTTTATTCCTAATTATTCATTAGGGAACTTAAATTTAAGTCCATGAGGTATACATCTTAAGTTAGTACTCTCCCCTTTGACACACATGTTGAAAAAACATATAAAATTCCAATTCTCCCTAGCCTCATAATATCCTTGTTCATAAATGATAACCTTTTCATGACACATATTTATCCTTTTGACCCAAGTTTTGAGGTTTTATTTGGCATTCATATTTGACAAGGGGCTTCTTATCCATGAACCATAGGTTTTAGGCCTTCCAGATCATCATCTCCAACTCATCACATTCCTTCCTAGGAAACTAGATGGTGCACCCCACTATGAAGAGTTATTTGAACTTGTTCACACCTTTACACGCATGTGAAGTGACTTGTAACTTGGAACATTGCGCAAATTTCAAGGGTACACACGATAAAGGAGCTACCTTGTTGGTTTCTTGGTAAAAGAAGATTCTAAAAGAGGCACTCAATCATTATAGTTGACCATGGCATCCAATTCTATAAGACAAGCCTCATAAATGAAGCTTTATACACGAGAAAATACTCATCCTCTTAGACCCTATCTAATTAATATTATTATTTGGAAGAGGTTGTTTCTAGGAGAGATCCCTCATCATGGAGGTTAACACTTGGAATTCATGCACACCATTGTAAATTTTCCCAACCTATTTGACAAACCCTTTTAATATTATTTTGAAGAATGAGGAGGACAAGTGGCATCCACATTTTTCTTTGCATGAAGATAAGGATGGAAGAAGGAGAAACATCGCACTAAAATAATCTAGAACATTGTCTCCAATAATTTTATATGGGCTCTTGATTAAACTCACCCCGTAGTTAGTTATATTTTCTTAGGAAAATATTAATTTATTGGAGATGATAGTTGAGCTAAAACCTATATAAATATTTTCTCTCTCAATTTTTTACATGGATTTGGAATAGAAGTTCATTGGGAGAACTTGCTCCAAGCTTGTGGAATGAAGGAAATCTTGTCATTCAAAGTTGTGTATTTATGTTTTTATAATCTTATATATGTGGTAGAATTGTTGTAGGAACAAATCTAGTAGGCTTGTATTGTAGGTTGGATTGAAAAAATATATGTAAGGTACAATATCTATTATAATAGCCAAAAAAATAAATATTGCAGAGAATAACAATGAAACAACACACTAGATGAAACCACAACACTAGAATAATACCTTTTTTGATAGGAAACAATGTTCACTTGCCTCTTAGAGGGGGAAACGTCAAACAAAGAAACACTCTATTACAATAATTCTCAAGACAAAAATTCTCATACCCTCTACTCCTATTTATACTAAATCTATCTATCCAAGAGAATAATCTAGAGGAAGATCCTTCTAGAAGCGAAAGCTTCTATTAAGTGTTCTTACATTTGAATTATTCTTACTTATTGCTAGTACTTATTAATATTGGCCTTTATTACATGGAAATATATTATTCTACCTATGTGAGGGATTACGGAGATTAGGTCCCTAACATGCCCTCCCCCTTAAAAAAAACCTTGTCCTCAAGGCTTGAGATGAGGAAATTGTTGCAGAATGGTAGTTATCTCTCAGGTGGCATCTGCTGGAGTTCTATCTTTCCATTGGAATAACACTTCCTTGATGGTGGGATGATGAATACAAGGCTCACGCTGGTATAAAACTGCTTGTGGCTACAACCAGATGGTTCATTCTTCATCTAACTCATGAAGGTTGGTTTGAGTTTGGAACTTAGTTCCAATCACCTTATTTAAGAAAGATACATGAAAAATATGATGGATCTTAGAATGACTGGGAAAAGCTAACTGATAGGTCACCTGTCCCACTACTTGTGAACTATATAAGGATGATGAAATTCGGGCACCTGTTTTTGACAATGGTTAGTCTTGAGTGAAGTTTTCTTATAAGGTTGTAGTCTAAGAAACACATGGTCTCCTTCAAAAAATTGACGTTCAGAGCAGCCTTGATATGCTTGTTACTTCAATGCATTCTGATCCATGACCAAATTATCTTTGACAGTACAGAGATAGCCTCTTGAATTATAAGTGTTTGGTCAACCGCCTGGACCTTCGATACACCTCACAGGTATGAGAGAAATAAAGGGGGATTTGATTCGTATACTGCTTCAAAAGGAGTCATCTGAGTAGTTTTATGGTAATAAGTGTTGTACCACCATTCAACTAGTGGTAACCATTGATCCCACTGATTTTTCCTTTCAAATGAAAAACATCTCAAATATGTTTCCATACACTTGTTGACAACTTCAATTTGACCATCAGTATGGGGATGATAGGTTGTGTTGAGATTCAATTGGGTGCCCTGTAGCCTAAAAAATTCTTGCCAAAAATTTCTAGTGAAAGTGGGGTCTCAATAAAAAAAATAGACTGAGGCATTCCATGAAGATTGAAGACATGATCCATGAAACATTGAGCCACAATGGAGGTGGTAAATAGGTGTTGAAGAGAAAATAAATGAGCATACTTGGAAAGACAATCAACGACCACCATGATGATTGACTTATTTCCTGATTTAGGTAATCCCACAATAAAATCCATAAAGATGTCCCTCCAAATAGCGGGTGGAATTGGAAGCGGTTGTAGTGTATCAAGAGCTTTGACTGTTTCTCCCTTGTTGCATTGACAAACATCACATTCTTCCACAAAATTGAGAACATCATGTTTCATACCATCCCAGAAAAAGGAATGTTTGACCCAATCATAGGTTTTGGTAAACCCTTAGTGCCCAGTTGTGGGTGTAGCATGAAGCTTAGAAAGCATGGTGGATTTAAGTTGTGATTGTTTACTTAAATACAAACAACCTTTGTGGAAAATATCATCATTGTTCCAAGGGTACCTGGGGGAAACTGGAGAATTGGCTTGCAATTGGTGGATCAAATGCAAAATTTAGGGATCTTGTAGCCATTCCTGGTGAACATCTTGGAGCCAATTTGGTACAATGAAGGACAGGGAAAAAAGGAACCCTTCATCTTCATATTTTCTAGAAAGAGAATCAACAACCACATTTCCTTTTCCTTTCTTGTAAATGATCTCATAATCATATCCAAATAAATTAGTCACCCATTTTTGTTGCTTCGGGGAGGAAGGTTTTTCTCCAAAAAGTACTTGAGGATTTGATGACCTATATTTATTTGGAAGTGTTTCCCTAATGGATAAGGGCACCAAAGATCCACTTCATGCAAAATAGGCAACATTTACTTTTCATAGATTGATTGGACCAAATGTCTCTCTGACATTTGTTTGCTAGTAAAGGCCAAAGATTGTCCATATTACATAAGCTTTTCTCCAATTCCTCTCCAAGAAGCATCACATTCCAAGACAAAGGTCTTTATGAAATGAGGGAGGGCTAAGACCGGAGTGGTGTACATAGATAGCTTCAAGGCTTGAAAGGCCTGATCAACTATGGGAGTCCAAATGAAATAATTCTTTTTAAGGAGAGCAGTGAGAGGCACCAAAATCTTTCCATAATTCTTAACAAACTTTTGATAATAACCTGTTAAACCTAGAAAACCATGCAATATTTTGATAGTTGGGGTGAGGCCAATCCTGCATAGATTCAATATTCTTAGAATCCACATTGACACCTACCTTTACAACAATATGAACCAAGTACTCCACTTTTGAGGCTCCAAAATCACATTTAGATTGATTGAGGAAATGTGAGTGCTGATAGAGAAGATGTAAAACTCAATCCACTTGAGAAATATGGGTTGTCCAAGTTTTAATATAGATGAGAATATCATCAAAGAAAACTAGGACAAAATGATGAAGATAAGGATGAAAGACATGATTCATGAGGCTTTGAAAAGTGGAGGGAGCATTACACAAGCCAAAGGGCATGACCAAAAACTCATAGTGGCCCTGATGAGTTCAAAATATAGTCTTAGGAATGTTTTCCTCTTTCATACGTATCTAGTGGTAGCTAGAATGAATATAAAGTTTAGTAAAGAACTGGGCACCACTCAATTCATCCAATAGATCATCAATGACAGGAATGGGAAATTTATCTTTGACGGTGAGTTTGTTGAGGGAGTGAAATTCAAGACACATGCACAGAGATCCTTATTTATTAAGTACCATGACCACATGAGAAGAATAGGGGCTCGTACTAGGATGGATAACACTGTCGTGAGAAATTCTTGAACATTTTTCTCCATTTCATTTTTTTGGGAAAAGGGATGACGGCAAGGATGAACATTTGGAGGAATGTTGCTAGGGACAAGGGGAATGGAATGATCATGAACACCATGGAAAGGAGGAATACCTTGGGGAGTTGGAAAAAATCTTGATGTTTGGAGAGGATGGATTGAAGGTCTGATGCCACAGAGGGTGTTTCAGTGGTGTGAATGGAATGGAGTTGTGAAATAATGTCGCAATGAAATTTTTTGAGGAGATTTTCCATGCAATGGGAACTGATGATATTAAGGGAACCTATTGTGATTCCTTGGAACTTATATTGTTGGCTCTCCTGGTTGAATTGCATGGTTAATTCATTAAAATCCATGATAATGGGACCCAGAGTCCTTAACCATTCGACACCCAACACAATGTCACAACCACCCATGTCGATAGAAAACATATGAGATTTCAAGTGGTACTGACCAATTTGGAGACGCACATTTTCACAATGACCCTGCCATTTCATTGACCCACCATTGACAATCATGATTTGAAAATTATTGACTGCATAGATATAACAATTAGATTTTTTGGAAATGTGGCGATGAATAAAATTATGGGTTCTTCCATTGTTAACAAGGTTGATAACCTTTCGATGCTTAATGCCACCAATTAGCTTGAGGGTTTGGGGACTAGAGAATCCAGTGAGATCATTCGAGGAAATGATCAGTTCAACTTCGGTAGGGTCGGAAGGTGGATTCATGTCAGTGGTTTCGGGTGACTCGGCCATAGGGGGAGCCTCGACATCATCTTCAGAAACATCCTTGGAGATGGCCATAAAAATATTTTGCTCCTTACACTTGCTCCCAAGAAACTATTTGTCATTATAATTATAACAAAGGTCCTTGAGTTGGTGTTCATCCATTTCTGCCTTGCTCAATTTGTATATCTTTAGTGGAGTGGAAGGAGGAGTGGGAGTGACTAGTTTAGGGCAAGGAATAAAAGGGGATTTTTGGATTTGAGAAGAGACAACATGTTGTGATTCCTTAGTTCTTTTAGTATCTTCCACCCAACTCTGAGGCCAATCCATGAGGACATGGGAAAAAGTCTCATCCTTGAGGCCAATGATAAAACATTCTTGAAAACAATAATCACACATACCCTCTGTATGGAAATCCAATTGCTAAAAATAATCTATAAAGTCTTCCACTATGCCAGAATGTTTCAATTTTGTCAAACGACCTAAATGGTGGGTGGCACTGTCAAAGAGTTCATAAATTTCTGCAACAAATTGTGTCCAAGCCACATACCCTTGGTCATAATTTTTTCTCCATTTCCACCATTTCCAACATTCAAAATATAAATGGAGAAAACCATACCGTAGTTTGGCCAACTCATCAGTAATGTCGTACAAAGAGAAATACTGTTCCATTTGACTGACCCAAACTATGGGATCTGAGCCATCAATTTTTTTCACCTCCATGCGAGGGGGAAACAATCCTTGCTGAAAGTTGTGAGGAGGAAAAGAGGTGGATTGGGAGGATTCATGACCATTATGGTTATAAGGCATGGAAGAAGAGAAAGGATCTGGGTGGGATTAAACAACGCAGTCAAAGTGCTCACTGCATCCTAGAATTTCTAATAGGTGGCGATCAATTGAGTGATGGTTGTGGTAAGTGATTTGAGTGGAGAAAGTTGGGAGTTGATGTCACCACTACTTGACATAATGAAAGAGATATAACTCTGGGTTTGGTCAGGCTCTTTTGCCAAGGTGGTGAGACGTTCTTCCTGATATTGGTTGCGAGTGTGGACCATGGGGATGGAACATGGGACCACACATAAATGAGTTATTGGTGATTGGTACCAATACAATTAGTGCAATGAGAGGAATTAAATGGGATATATTCCCAATAGGGATGCTAGGAATGGGTCGAGTCCATGAAAAAAAAAATTGTTGAAAAATGATAGGTATGATTGCGATCAGGGAGAAGGGAGGAATCGAATGGGATAGGTCTAAAATAATGGTGTTGATATGATCTAGAATCCAATCTGAATAATACTGCAGTGACTAAATGGCCAAATGTTTAACAGGGAAAAATTTGTAGGAATTTGACAACCAAAATGCAGGAGGCACAATTGCATGGAAATAGATCTTATCTATTATGTTTATGTTTCTGTCCCAAAGGTTAGGGTATTCAGGGTTTCTAAAGACCAAGTTTTTATCTATGTTATAGGTCTCTCATATACATGTAGGGTCCAACAATAGTACTTGTACCAATATCTCAAGGCACCAAATAAGGAGGCTAGATTGTGCCCTTAGTCGTACTACTCAACTACCTAGGTACTATAGAGTATCTTCCCGAGTGTTGTTCTTGGTTGCACTATAGGAGTCAGGCGACCGATTGGTTTATCTACAGAGGGATTCAAGATATCTAGGATGATTTGTATGCAACTGTTATTTGATGCGCTACCACTCGAAGGGGTACCAACATGGGTTACAATAGTGTCAAACAATGTGTGCTTAAGTACCACTTGTAGTTCCTACGTTTATGATTCCCCAACGCCAGATTTATGTGTTGAAAGACATATATATGTAGCTTTAAGAGGTCAGAATACATCTCTACCCTAAAAAAAATTAACACACAATTTTCTACCAAGGAAAGTGCTCTGATACCACTTGTAAGGTACCAAATCTATTATAATAGCCGAAAGCATAAATATTGCAGAGAATAACAATGGAACAACACAATAGATGAAACTACAACACCAGAATAATACCTTTATTGACAGGAAACAATGTTCACTTGCCTCTTCAAGGGGGAAACCTCCAGTAGAGCAACTCTCTATTACATTAATTCTCAATACAAAACTTCTCATACCCTTTAGTCTTATTTATACAAAATCTATCTATCCAAAAGAACAATCTAGAGGAATATCCTTCTAGAAGCGAAAGCTTCTATTATGTCTTCTTACATTTGAATTATTATTCCTTATTGTTATGCCTCATCAATATTGAAATTTATTACATGGAAATATATTATTCTACCTACGTGAGGGGTTAGGGAGATTATATACCTAACAATATAGAGTTGGGAAGAATCTTGTCTAGAGGAGAGGAGTTGAAGTATTAGACCTCCCCTTGTGAGAAAAGATTTCATTTTCCATTCAAGAGAAGTTTTTTTTTAAACCTTATACCTCCATTAGAAAGTGGATGTTTAAATATTCAAACCCTTAATTTGATTGTGGAGGTCCTTTGTGAGGCCCTTTCCTTTCTACACCTTGTCATATTTTGTTTTCCAACCTTTAGTAGAACACCCTCATAGATTGCATACATGACTTCAAATCTAAAATAAAAAGGCACTATATTTCCCCTTTCCTTCCATCCATCATCTCCAATCCCATCTATTTTTAAAATTTAACATTTTTTCATGTTGTTAGGATTCCCTTACTCCCACGTATACTACACTAAGTGAGCCTAGAAACCATAGGGAAGGACCCCTTGACATATGCCATTCCTTAGTCTAAATTGTAGAAGAGTGAAGGTGAGGTGAAATTGGTCATCATCTTAGTTACACATGTCTCCATCTAGGTGTTAGGAATTTTCACTTTTGGGTGTGGGATTGTGTGTCAACATTTTGGCATCATTTCCAAGGACAAAATCCATTTCTCAGAAGACATTGAATATTAGCTACAGAACCTTGGATGATGGATCTCATTGAATATTTTTCTCATCTTGACGATTCCATTGAGGGAAGAATCCATTTTCCCTGTTATATATTTGGAGATTGTTTGATTGTTGGGTGAAGAAATCAACTTTTGAAGGAATCAAGTTCACCTCTCATATCTAGATAGAGGATATGTGTGTGGGCACATGTCATATTAGGCATAGTCTTGGTGTATTTGTTGATCTCCATGATGGTACCTCAAATATTATCCTTATTTCCATGGATATTTCAACTTATGTCCATGTGAATTTTAAGCTTTCCCTATTTTGGTTCATATCCAAACATAAACGAAGGGTTTCCTATGTAAACAAATAACTACGGTGGCTCCATTGGTTGTCTGATTACACCTAGCCTTGTATTTTTCTCATGTAGGTAGGAGTAGGAGGAGTAAGTCTTTGAAACAAATTACAGTAGAATACTAATCTCTTTATTATGAGCATTTCATTTCATGTACTTTGTCATTTTTGTCTTGTCCCTTACTTGTATAGCTAATTTTGATGAAGTTGTAAAAAATTTGGATGTGGTGTTTGCTGATGATATTTAGACCATTCATCCACTTGGTCCTCTTATATCCTATTTATTCTCATAGGTATAACCAAATATTACATGGTTTGCATGCACTCTTCTCCTAAGAGTACATGTCCACAAGTATGATCTAGTTGTTATCCCTCACGTTCACATGGGTGGTAAATGGTCTTGTGCAAATTTATGGGATGATTTTATCCATCCAAAGTTTGGGATATTAATGCAGGTTGATTTAGTGGTACATATTTTTCTTCGTCATGTTGTTCACATGGTCATGTTCAAGTCACTTTCACTTTGTGTTGCATAATTGGTTCATATCCTCTAGCATGGTGGTGCACTTACCTAGTTTGTGTAGTTTCATTCATATTTCATTACATCTCATAATTTCACCTAGGTAATTTGTGTGTAACAACTTATTATCAATTTTCACCTAGGTGAAAGTCACTTGACCCTTACATTTCACTACATCTCATCACTTTCCCTAGGATATTTGTGTATCACAACACATTTCTAATTTTTTCCTAGGTAAAATTCACATTAACACTTGCATTCCACTTCATTCGATCTATTAGGAGGAACATGGCATAATTATATTAAAATCCCTATGTATTACCTTATAATAATCCCTCAAGTGTAATATATCCATTTTTTCCAGTGTGAACACATCTAACTAATTTGGGACATTTTAATTAAAATTTAAAATCCTAAACCTTAGGTTGAGTTTCTAAGTATTGGTTTATTCGCATTTTATTTCTCTAATTCTTCATTAATATTTTTTCCCTGAGTTTCACTTTCTATTTAGTCACTAGGAGTTGTAACTTAAAGTCCATGTGGTAGCCATGAGACTATGCACTACCCCTTTTGACATGCATTGAAGACTGAGTGCATGAATTTAGTGGATGATAAAGTGGAAAAGGTTTGAGTAGGAATGTGCACGCACAAGAACACATGCATGTTTCTAGGAATGCACACATGTTCCTAATGTAACAGGTTTTGGAAACCCAAAACCTCCACTCAATGAGCCACATAGGAATGTTCCCAGGAATGTTTTCATGTTCTCCAGAACAATGGGTGTTCTTAAGAATGCATGTGCATTCATGTTGGGAGATTTTTAAGGACATGCAAGCACAATTTGTGGCGATTTGCACAACACCACGCCTCACATTTTTACATTAATTGAGAAAATTTGAAGGGGAAGAGCACTAAGCATCTACAAGATCTCAACACCATCTCCAACTCAAGCCAAGTATGCTTGATTTCTCTTCTTTTCCTCCCACTCTAGTAATTTTTTACTTTGATAGTGGCTATTGAATCTAGAACAAACTCTTTCTATGTGCATAGGATAATGGATCTCCTTCTCTATCAATTGAATGACCATATTCCTCTTCTAGCAGTGACAAAATGGAAATCACCAATTTGGCTTTCAGTTCCCAACAAACCATTCAACTATAATCATAAGATGTTGAACCCTAATGATATGGTATTTCTTGATGAACTTCATGTATAAATTTAGAATATCATGAGATCCAATAGCTTCAATGATGTTTACTTGGTTTAGGCCATGCAAAAAGCTTCTTGGTATGCAATAAACCCAAGGTATACCAATTCCTTTTTAAATACCTCACACTTCTTAAAATTAATGTTAGATCTCCTCTTTAACCAAGGTCTCAAACATCAATGTTAGATGTTCTAGATGCTCATATTTTCTCTTATCAAAATATCATCTAGATACATAGCCAAAAACTCATGAGTGTATAATAGCAACAACATTATCATCAACTACACTATTATATCACGACTGTACTTGGAACACTAGTCATCCTAGATTACATAACTATCTATTCATAGTCCTTTTGTATCGAATGTAATTTTCCATTCACCACCTTCTTTAATTGTAGTGTAATGATACCCACTCTTCCTATTTATCTAAAAAAATATTTGGTGCCACACAAATTGTCCATCAAATCATCCATACTTGTTAAAGGAAATATATTTACAAATGTGATCTTATTCAATTCTAGAGTATATATACACATTCTACAATAACCATACCTCTTTTGTGTAAACAATTTTGAATCATACACAAGCTCATAATTTCCCTGATAAATATACCTTTGACAACAACTATGCTACCTATAAATTGAACTTTACTCTCTTCATTGAATTCATATTATAGACAACTTGATTACAAAATCATGCCCAGAATCAGGTCTAGTTCATGCAAAATTCTCCTCTTAGGCGACAAGCCATTGGAATTGTCGTTTTAAACAATGTCGACATACTCCTTTAACAAATAGTCCATGTCCTAAAAAATTGCATTTTTCCAAGAGCTTTCAAATTCATCATTGTGTTGTATTCCTCGCTCAACTCTTCTATAAACAACATAATAATGTTCATTCATTTATTTAACCATGTTTAGGAACTTTGCAAATGCTAGAAACATTTATTTTGGGTCTTCATCCTTCAATGAAAATAATTGTATTTCTTAATCATCCTTCTTAACAGTATACATATTTTTCATTCTATCATATATTATTCATCTGTCAAATTGTCGTAGTGTTCAAAATTTTGAATGGAAATCTATTATGCACATAAAATAATGCATGCATGTGCACATGATTATTTTATTGTTTTTTATTTTATTTCTTAAAATGTTTATTTTCATGTTTTTTGTATCTTTCTGTTTTAATTAAAAAATTTACCTAATTTATATTCCATGCCTTAATAAATTGTAGGAGATACTATTAAGATGGAACCTAGAGACAATGAAAACCCCACACAAGAACACCAAGGTGCAAAAATCCGCAACCCACCACAACCACCAAACATAAACACTCAAACTAATGAGGAGCTGAGAAATTTGAGATCTCTTTCCCATGAATTAAGGGGTACAAGAGAGTCTAGTCGCGTGTCACTGTCCCCTTCATTGGGCAACATTGTATCATACATTGCAAGTGCACAAGGGAAATTAACTATTATTTCTGAATACATGGCTAGTATGTCTGTGTATTACAGGACTGAACTCGATAAAAACCGAGTCAAAGACTTGAATATTTCAAAACAAAATTTTATGTCTCTATTGATTGATCCTAGATCTAGAGTACAACTACTTGTCAACAAAAAAATGTATTTGTATGGACTGGTTCATCCACCTACAATTTCTTGATAAAAATATGGATAGGTGGTTCATGGTATTTGATAAACCTCCTTGCAATAAAAAGGAGGTTCCTTTACATTATTTGAGGAGATTATGGGAAAAAATTATTTTGGGTCACCATGTGAACTACTTTGGCATTGGTGATTTCCAAGGGGTGGGTGTAGGACTCGCAAAAAACAAAGAATATGCTAGTAATTTTACCATTCTAGGTCCTTGTCTCCCTCGGAGAATTCCTAACTCCCTTACTGAACATCCTCCCATTTTAGAGGGAATTCGGTACGAACAAGTATCTTTATCATCCTTGATTGAGAGTCTAGTGAAACATAGGAATTTTGTTGCACTATCTCGGCAGGAAGTGCCTACTGGTGACATTAGAAAGGGTTTGTACCTGCAATCCATAGAGTAGATTGCATCGAGGAGAGGGAACATGGACATAGAAGTCATTTATGTGAGCCTCATAGATGATCGAGTTGCGGGAAGACTTGCTATGGGCCTATGGAGGCTAGTGGACATTGGAGTTTCATGGAGGAGGTTAGTATCTTAACAATGTCTATGTTATTCATCATTATATATCTATATAGTATTGGGTAAAATCATGAATATGGGTAACACTTTTGCTTGTTTTATGAAATTTTTTATTTTATTTTAATAGGTTCTTCAACTTCTAGTAAACAAAAGTATTTTATTTATTTAGAATTTTGCTTTACTATAAAAACAAAACTTGTGAAGAATTTTGTTAGCTTTCTACAGACTATTTTTTCAATTTCTTTTATTGATATTTGATATGTCAATTTGGCAATTGTTTGATAGTATGTTCCTTAAAAATGAAGGGAAAGATAATGAGTTATCCCCCCCCCCCAACAATGTATCCATTATTAAACTTTTGTTTTTGACAAATGAAATATACTAAAACAATCTACAAAGACCCTATTTTGTGATGACAGTAGTTTTAAATCTAAGGGATGAATATTATAATTTATACAATTTTTTTAAGTTGACCAATCTGAAAAAGTTACAGATTTTAAACACATGTTTTCCCCACCATGTATCTGTTGGATTACTAAGAGGGGGGGTGAATCAGTAATAGTGTAATTATAATCCTTTTTCTTCAAATGTTATATCAATGTAGAATTGTTATTCAATAATGAGCAGTAAGAAATAAACAATCACACACATACATAGTACACTAGTGTTTTACGTGGAAACCCAAATCCGGAGAAAACCACATAATACTTTTTCTTATATGTCTTGAATAATTAGATTCATTGGAAGCACCAACTTCCTTTGTTTTCCAACTGCAACTGGAAGGAGGCTCCAACCCCCTAGTTTCTCAGGCTACAACCTGAGGGAAGCTCCAACTCCCCAATTCTCTGGCTACAACCAGAAGGAGGCTACAACCCCCA
>ML792767.1:178944-192602 GCA_009831015.1 Picea engelmannii
ATGCAACTTCCAATGGTACTTTGTAGCTAAAGCAATTAACATTCTGATAGTATTCAATTTAGCTACTGGTGCAAATGTTTCAGCATAATCAATACCTTCTGTTTGTGAATACCCCTTTGCCACCAGTCTAGCCTTATACTTATATATACTATCATCTGATTTAAACTTGGGTTTGTATATCCATTTGCATCCAATGGGCTTCTTATGTTTAGGCAATTCAGTCAATTCCCAAGTATTGTTTTTCATTATAGATTCATATTCTTCCTCCATTGCATTTTGTCATTCATCATGTTCATTAGTTTCATCAAAACTCATGGGTTCTATGACATTTGAAATGTTACTCATTAGGGCATAGTCTTTATACCTCTCAGGAAGCCGAATCTGTCTTGAAGATCTTCTCAACTGATTATCTTCCTCCCCACTTTGTGAAGATCTGTCTTCACCTCTAGATGAACTGTGACTGCTTGAATTGTCCATATCATTGAGTCCTTCTTATTGCTACTGCTGTTGTCGCTGCGGGGATGGATGTTGTTGTGTGGGTTGTTGTTGTTGTTGCTGCTCTTCTTTAACTCCTTCATCAAGAAGTCTCTACCATTCCTCATGACTATTGTCGTCATGATTTCCTACTTCCTGCTCATGGAAAAGTACATCTCTACCTGCAAATACCTTGTGAGTAGCAGGATCAAACAGTTTGTATGCTTTAAATTCAGAACAATACCCAATAAAAATACATTTAATGGCTTTAACATCCAATTTCCTCATATTCTCCTTTGGAATATGAGCAAAAGCCTTACACCCAAATACTTTCAAATTATGAACTGTAGGTTTGGAACCATTCAAGGCTTCGAAAGGAGTAACATTATCAAGACACCTTGCTGGACTTCTATTCTTTAAATAAACTACAGTATTTATGGCTTCAGCCCAAAATTCATTTGAGAGATTCTTACCTTTCATCATACTGCGTGTACACTCTACCAGAGTTCTGTTTTTCCTTTCATCGACTCCATTTTGCTGTGGAGTGTGAGGTACTGTAAACTACTGTACTATTCCATTATCTTTGCAATATTTGTTGAAGTCCCCGGATTTATACTCTCCCCCTTGATCTGAACGGAGGATTTTGATGGATTTTCCTGTTTTCTTTTCCACCATGGTTTTGAATTCCTTAAAGTACTTGAAAACATCACTTTTTCATCTAAGGAAGTAAACCCATGTGTATCTCGTGCAATCATCAATAAATAACAGAAAGTAAAATGCACCTCCTAAACACCTAGTCTGCATAGGCCCACAAACATCAGTATGCACAAGATCTAACACATCTCTCTTTTTCTTATTAGGATTAGAGGGGAATTCATCTCTGTGCATCTTTCCTAATGCACATCCATCACAAGAAACCTTCTCATTCTTTAACATAGGAAGTCCTTCAACCATATTCTTTTTCTGTAATAACAATAAATTAGGATGATTGATGTGTCCATACCTTTGATGTCAAAGAATCTCTATTGGCATAGTTACAGAAGTCGGTGCATGATGTGCTTTGCTGGTAACATCAAGTTTGTATAGACCTCCTGCTCTGAATCCCGTTGCAACAGTTTTGGAAGTGGTCCAACAGATCCTTCACTATGCAATAATTCTTGAAGAATTCAACCTTCAAGTTCTGATCCGTAATGGTGGACACAGAGATCAATTTTTTCTTTATTCCTGGCACATACACCACATTGCGAATGTGACGAATAGTACCATTCGGCAATGTCACATGAATGTCTCCATATCCCTTGATCTGATGAGCACGACCATCTCCAAGATATATGCCGACACCATTCTGTGTTTCTTTAAAATTAGCATACCAATTTTTATTACAAGTAATATGTATTGATTCTCCAGAATCCACAAACCATGCATCAGAATCATCTGTTTCAGTAGATAATGCAACGTTAGACACAAACAACCTAAGATCCCGTGAGTCAAAATTCGGGGGTTCATCAATATCATCACTAGCAGTAAATAATCTGAGATCTTGATTTGAAGATTTTTCTGCATAATGACCTGAATGTGTTCTAGGTTTATTCCTAGCCTCATCACTTTTCTTCTTATGACAGTCTTTAACCATATGTCCAGGTCGACCACAATAAAAAAAACTCTTTGACTCATTCCTATCAGATTGCATACCTTGATTTGGAGATTGTCTTCTCTGTGATGAATCGCCTCTCTACCATGAATCGCCTCTCTGCCATGAACTACCTCCTCTACCTCTTACTCCCGATCTCCCTTTCACAGATCTATTATTTGACCATAGTGCTAAATCTTTACTCGGAGGCTTCAGATTCCCTCGCCTCTCTTCCTCTTGTAGCAAAATACCTGTCAGTTCTCCAAACATAAGAGGTTTCTCCCTTGCTGCGAGACCTGTTATGAACATATGATAATCTTCTAGCATACCATTTAAGGTAATAGTGACCATATCAGTGTTGGAAACAGTTTCCCCTATATTTAATAGCTTATCTTTCACCTCTTTAATATGGCCCCAAAATGAACTAACAGATTTATTTCCATCCATCTTAATGCCTAGCAATTTAGTTTTCAGAAACAAAATGCGATTTGTGTTGCTAGTTTCATACAATGCTTTAAGAGTTGTCCATGTTGCAGCAGAAGTTGTAGCTTATCTAATATGTGGAATTATGTTATCTTTAACTGACATGCGCAACAATACCTTTGCCTTGTTTTCACGCTTCTCCCAGTCTTGGATCTGTGTTGCTGTCGCACCGACAACCTCATCAGGTTTTAGTTTAGTTCCCTTCACAATGTTCCAGACACCATAGCCCTCCATGAGCGTCTGCATCTTGAATTTCCAGTTAATGAAGTTTGAGCCATCTAACTTGTTGGCTTCGTTGAGGTAGGTCTCTGCCAGCGGATTCGCCATTGCTGCAAGATATTCTCTGCAAGTAAATCACCAAGGATATGCAACTTTCTGTCGAGTTGTCTCATGTGTTGAGCAGTCCGTCGCTCTACCTTCAGATCCACTGATCCAACTCTACTCTGTTCTCAACTTAAATCATGCATGCATCCACCTTTAAATCATAACATCCATCCATGCATGCACCTTTAAATCATAACCCCCACTTTTAAACATCCACCTCACAATTTCTTACCCACTTTAATAAACTTTATAGTCCACTTTATAAAGTTTTATATCCCTCAAAACAAAACAAAAAATATCCACTTTACTATTTATAAAGCGATTTATAAACATCCACCTTTTAAATAATTTAAACTCCACATGCATACACTTTATCCACTTTTAATAATAAAAAAGAAAGTAAATAACTCCTTCCATCATTTGCATGTATAAGAGAAATTGTGACACTCTTTTTTTTTCTAAATACTCCAAACAAGAAAACTCACACAATCCTAAAAAAAACCATGCATGCAAAGAAACTCACACATGCTGTGATTATGCATGCTCCAATCCTCACGCAACAAAGTTTCTTCACACACCTTTCTCATGCAGCTTTACACGAAGAAAAATTGGTCGGATGTGATTTGCTCACGCTTTGCCTTCAAACCTTCACGATTATCAATAAAACCTTCACGCATCTGCTAACAGGTAACTCGACCCTTCAATTCAGTGCAGCCAATACCATAGACTGTCTACTAAAGCATACAGTCTGCTGAGATAACTCGTGGCCTCCTCTTCCATGCAACTCGAACTCACGTGTCTCTTCACGAATCAAGAACTCACACACCCCTCACAGAACTCACGCTATCCACGCCCTCTCCCTGTGGCTCTGATACCAAGATAAAATATGCAAAACAAACACGATGAGGCTATGCCCACTTCTGTATTATTTAATGAAGACGGATTACATCCTTATATAGGAAAAGACTCTACCGAGTTGGTTACATGCAAACCAAAGACAACTAGACTCTTAACTATGAACTGACTCTTAACACGCCTACAACTGACTCTCACAACTGAAGCTTATAGATGGTGCTTACAACTGGCGCTTACAACTGGCGCTTAAGCCATTATTTCCAAGTAGGCCAACATAGAGTTCTACACTACAGGGATGGGTAAAAACCCTCTCCTTTCAAGAAGAAATATTCATTGACCCTTTTTCTAAAGGATCAATGCAAGCGTATCTCTAGAATAGATAATCATTTTGTTAGAACAACATAACACTATAACAAATTATTAAATCACAATATCATAGAATCGAGCTTACAATCAATGCATAAAGAAAGAGGAAATTATTATTGAGGTAGTCGCACAAAATAGAGGAATTTACGAGTGATCAACCTTGATTTTTATAGCAATACAATATGTAACATCTAACTAAAAAGTTCATAGCCTTATGGAAAAAACAATTAGTTGCTCCTGATTGAATGCTTACAACAATTTATTTTGGAAAAACTCATGCATTTTGCATGCATTATTTAGTCAGACAATCTATATCTAAACACTAACTAACAGAAAAGAAAACTCCAAAATAGATTTCACCATATCAGTTGATTGAAAAGACTTCATAATCCTACATCAATTACCAACATACTGACTTTATAATCCTGCATCAATTACCAACATACTCCCCCTTGATGTTGAGAGGACACACAATTTGATCTCCAATTTTCAAAAATTGGACTTTAGCAATTTACTTAGTGAAAATGTCTACAAGTTGTTATTGAGTTTTTATATGCCTTAGTTCTACTTCCTTCTTTTGCACCAAATATCAAATGAAATGATACTTTAAATCAAAATGTTTTTCCCTGCTATGATGGACTTGATTCTTAGCCAACTTGATTGCACTAGTGTTATCGCAAAAGTTCACTGTAGGATGAATTTGTTTCTCTCCAATTTCTTCTAGAACTTTTCTAAGCCATAATGTTTGTGTACCTGCTAAGATGACTGCAACATACTCGTCTTCTGTGGCTGAAAGCACACGTATACTTTGATTCTTTGAGCTCCAAGTAATCAAACCCGAACCAAAAGTGAAATAATTACCAGATGTATACTTTCAGTCATCCAAACTACCTCCCCAATCAGAATCACTAAATCCAACAAGATTAAAATTTTTGGAAGTGTAGTAATGAATACCAAAATTTAGAGTTCCTTTCACATACCTCAAAATTCTCTTGGCTTCCTTCATATGTATTTCAGATGGCTCTGTCATGTATCTTGAAACAAGAGAAACATAATACGCAATATCAAGTCTTGTGTGAGTTAGAAAAATCAAACTTCCAACAATACTTTTGTATGTTGCCTCATCAACTATTTTAGCACCATCATCTCTACACAACACAATTCCATGAGAAGTTGGAGTGGAGGCTGGTTTGCACTCTACCATATCAAATTTCTTCAACATATCTTTTGCATAATTTGTTTGATAAATGGAAATTTCATTCTCATTTTGATAAACCTCCATACCGAGAAAATATTGCATGAGACCCAAATCTTTTATCTCAAATTCATTCATCATAGCAATTTTGAATTCATCCTTCATCTTAGAACTATTGCCCATATATAATAAGTCATCAACATATAGACTTACAATAAGAATATCATTACCTTCTTGTTTGTAGTAAAGTGTAGGTTCGCTTTTATTTCTATTGAAGCCATTCTCCTGAAAATATCCATCAATCCTAGCATACAATGTTCTTGGTACTTGCTTGAGGCCATACAAATCCTTCTTCAACTTGTAGACTTGATGATATTTTCTTTTCACTTCAAAACCTTGTGGTTGTTCCACAAACACTTATTCTTATAATTACCCATTCAAAAAAGGCACTTTTCACATCTATGTGATGAATGCTCCATTTCTTTCGAGCTGCTAATGAAATCTTCATTCTAACATTCTCTTGTCTGGCTACTGGTGCAAATATCTCTTCATAATCAATTCCATACCTATGTTTGAAGCCTTTAGCAACTAATCTTTCCTTGTGACATTCAACACTCCCATCACTATTGTACTTAGTCTTGTAGATCCATTTAGTACAAATATTTTTCTTATCATGTGGAACTTTTGTAAGCGCCCAAGTATCATTCTTGTGAATAAAATCTATCTCTTGTTGCATTTATTGCACCCAAACCTGATTAGTACACGCATCTTAAAAACATGATGGTTCAAAATCATCCTTGGAAAGTAAAGAAAAATTTACTATCTCACCTGTTGGATTTTCTTGATGTTCTGGACTTCTACTCCTTTGATAAATGTCACTTAATATTCTTACCTTCCTTGTAGAACTTGAATTTTATGTTGGGATTTCACTTGGAACTGAAAAATTAGATGAGGAGCTACTTGGTGGTTTTGTAACACTTGGAACTGAAATATCAGTGGACTGCTCATTATAAATATCATCAATAATATCCCTATCCAAAACAGATTTAGACATATCATCATGGTATTTTTTATTACCATAATCTCCCCCTACATAACAAATCACATCTCTTGACACTACAATGCTATTATTGAGGGGATTATACAACCTGTAAGCCTTACTTTGTTCACTATATCTAACAAAAATGTGTGACTCACTTTTTGGACTAACTTTTGCCTCTTTTGATCAACTACGTGGACATAGGCTACACAACCAAAGACTCTGAAATGATTAACAATGGGATTTTTTTCATACCAGGCTTCATATCGAGTCGTCATATCAGGTGCACTTGTGGGACATCAATTGAGAATATATACATCTATAGCAACTACATCACCCCAAAAATAATTGCTTAATCCCTTGGTTTGTAACATACTTCTTTCCATTTCCACCACTATACGATTTTTCCTCTTTGCTACTCTGTTTTGTTGAGGTCTGTAAGTAGTGGTGAGTTTTCTTTTGATTCCATTCATAACAAAATAATTCTGGAAGTATTTTGAACAAAATTCTCCTCCATGATTAGTCCTTAAGAACTTGATTTTTCATCATTTTTCATTTTCCACAAGGGCTTTAAACCTCTTGAATGTATCAAAGGATTCATCCTTGGTCTTCAAAAAATAAACCCAACACTTTCGTGAGTAATTATCAAGAAAAGTAATAAAATATGATGACTTACACAAAATCTTTGTCTGCATAGGACCATAGGATTTAAACCTCTTGAATGTATCAAACACTTCATCCTTGGTCTTGAAAAAATAAACCCAACACTTTCATGAGTAATTATCAATAAACATAATAAAATATGATGACTTAGCCAACATATTTGTCTGCATAGGACCATAGGATTTTTTTCATACTAGGCTTCATATGGAGTCATCATATCAAGTGCACTTGTGGGGCATCGATTGATAATATATACAACTATAGAAATTGTATCACCCCAAAAATAATTGCTTAATCCCTTGGTTTGTAACATACTTCTTTCCATTTCCACCATTGTATGATTTTTCCTCTCTGCTACTCTATTTTTTTGAGGTGTGTAAGCATTGGTGAGTTGTATTTTGATTCCATTCATATCACAATAATTCTAAAAATATTTTGAACAAAATTCTCCTCCACAATCAATCCTTAAGAACTTGATTTTTCAACCTCTTTCATTTTCCACAAGGGGTTTAAACCACTTGAATGTATCAAGGGCTTCATCCTTGGTCTTCAAAAAATAAACCCAACACTTTCGTGACTAATTATCAATAAAAGTAATAAAATATGATGAATTACCAAACTCTTTCTCTGCATAGGACCACACATGTCTCAGTGAACTAATTGAAGTGAATAATGGGCCCTCCATGCATTTCCTTTTGAAAATTTCTCTCTTGCATGTTTTCCTTTAGCACATCCTTCACAAATATCCTTCTGTTCTTGAACCTTAGGAAAACCGTAAACTAATTCTTTTGATTTTAGAAGCTTCAAACAATGAAAATTTGAATGTCCATACCTGAGATGCCACAACCAACTTTTTTCCTCATATGCCATATTTGCAAGATGGTTGTTATTCTATCCAAACATCAATGAGAACATCATATTCTTTGACATAGGCACAAATGTAACCACCCTATTTCCTTGATTCTTATCATAAATTGTACATTGTTGATTTTCAAACACCACCTTATAATTTTTCTCACACAGTTGGCCAACACTCAATAAATTATTCTTTAATTATGGAGTGTAATAAATGTCTTTAACACTTTTCATACCTTCTCTAGTATGGAATTCCATAGCTCCTTTTGTAGCAACCTCAAATGATTTGTCATCACCCAACTTGATCTTGGATTTGAAACTCTCATCCATTGTAGAAGAGAGCTCCTTATTTCTTGACATGTGATTAGAACACCCTAAATCTAAATACCATTTATATATTTAGTACCATTTTCATATTTGTCATAAGATAACAATAAATTATTTGGAGAGGTCTCATCACCTTCTTTAGCATAATTAACACCTTTGTTATTATTACCTTCTTTTAATCTACAATCCCTTTCAATGTGACCATACCTTTTAGAATAATAACATTGGATATTTCTTTTATCAAATTTTCCTCTACCTTTACCTATTGAATCACTGCTTCCTATTTGATAATTCTGATTTTGACCTCTACCTTGGATTTGGTTTCTTTTGTTGCTAGTGTTGGAATTTTCATTCTTTTCAATTTGAAATTTTGAGGAAAAAACTTTCTCTCCACTTTCTCCAAATGAATCTGTCAATCTTTCTTCATGAGACATAAGAAACCCAACTACGTGATCAAACTGAAGGGTAAACAAATCCTTGCTTCCTTCAATGATTATGGAAACATGGTTCCACCTTGGTGTTAGAAACCTCAACACCTTTTTAATCAAAAACTCTTTTTCCACAATTTCTCCAAGAGTATCCATCTTATTGACTATGTCTTTTACTCTCACACAATAATCACTTACATTTCCATCTTTTTTCATCTTCAAATTCTCAAATTCTCTTTTCAATGTCTCTAGCTTGAAAACTTTGAATTGATCACTTCCTTGGTAATATTCTTATAGAGTCTTCTACGCAGCCTTTGTTATCTTTGCACCTGCAATTCTTTGAAATAAGCTTTTATCAAGAGAAATTTGAATATGAAATAAAGATTGAGCATTCTTCTTTCTAGATTCCTTCTTAAATACTCTATCATTTGCAGTAAGAGTGTTCCAATCTTCTAGCTCTGCATAACCGATTTCTAGAATCTCCCATAGATCATTCCCTATCAAAAAGGTCATCATCTTGAGGCATCAATAATCATAATCACTTGCATTAAATTATGGAATAGGAAGGGAATTAGAGTTTGACATGATTATCCTAAAAAAATAATCATCTTTGATACCAAATGAAGGATCTATGCAAGCATATCTCTGGACTAGATAATCATTTAATTAGAACAACATAACACTATATAAAATGATTAAATCACAATAACATAGAATCAAACTTACAATCAATAAAGAAATAAGAAATTATTATTGAGGTAGTTCACAGCATCATAGAACAAACAATTAACTGTTGCTCCAGATTTAAGCTTACTACAATTTATTTTGGGAAAAAATCATGCATTTCACATGCATTATTTAGTCATACAATATATATCTAAACACTAAATGGCATGAAAGAAAACTGCAAATAGATTGCATCATGTCATATGATTAATAAGACTACATAATCCTGCATCAATTACCAACATTTTCCTCTTGGATTTTTATTTCATGACATCTTGATCATTTTGTGTTCCAATTTCATACTCAACCTCACCATCATTAAGCATCTTCGGCATGACTATCCCACCACCCTTGGGAAATAGTGTAATCCTTCTCAAATCGAAACTTCAGATGGTGGATCATGATATCCCAATGAGCATGGAAAAAATACAGTTCTGATCATTATCGCATGCCTTTATAATCAAGATGAGGTCTAGAGGATAGGACCCTCTTTTTTTTGTCATAAACTCAGTCTCTCCTGTGATGTCGAGATAATCCATGGTTCCTTTCATGTAGCCAGAGACCATCGATTCAACATAGAGGCTTGTGACACTTAGAAATCGAGAGGGAAGCCATTGCACAAGATTCACACACAAAGAATAGTTTGTATTTCTTAATAGAAAAATGGAGGTTACATATATAGCATGAAGATCACTAACTCCTAGCAATCTAGATCCTAAGAAAGTGGATCTGATTAGCTAAAAATAGTAAACCTAGATACTCACAGTTACAACAGTCATAGTTGAAACTCACAGTTACAACAGTTGTGAGCATTATCTCTAACACCCTCCCTTAATGCTTACATTACAAATATCACAATCACAAATTACAAAACATAACAAAAGGTTACAACACTAGAACTTTCATCTGCCTGTCTGATCTGGTCTTCCTCAGCACTGAAACTCATTCTGCAATCACCTGGTTTCTGCTCTTTCTTCTCCACACATTCGAGCTACCCACTGACACATTGAAATTAAAAATGCTTCTGACCATCATTGTAGCACTTGTATACTGGAAAATTTGACAACTTGGCTCATCGGGGCTTCCGTGATAAAAGGTGCCAATTATTGATGCATTCTATTAACTTGCCTTCATCTGTCGGATTTTTTGCTTTCGGCTATCCTTCAGTATATAGAAGAACAGTTTGGATACTGAATGTCTTCAACATTCCTTTACACAAGGTGACTTCCTATAAAAACATTGTACTTGAAACTAGGGCTACCATCTTGCATCAAGATACAAGTTCTTATTTTTACATAAACACGTATATAAAAACTTTAAACTCACCACACACCACACATAATAATATATATAACATCAAACCACAATTTACATCATCTTCAAAATAATAAAACATAAGAAGTATGACCACATCGTTGTCTTAAACATCATTTATAATGCCAGTGCCAATCATTCTATGATTAAATTTAATAACCATGCAACAAATTTCTTTCTAAGGCAGCAACGCATTCTTCTCACAGCTCTTTCACGTGGATTCAGCTCCTTCACGCAGATTCCTCCCTCAGCTCCTTCACACAGTCGACTTTCTTTAAATTTTCTTCACAACGAAGATCTCCTCTTCTTTAATTTAAACATAGTATCTTCTCCTTTCTTCAGATGTCAGATGTTTTTTTTTCTTCTCACGGCGAATGCAACAGACGACCTCCTCCTCTCGGTAATGATATTTGACATGGGCTCAATTTTTGGTAGTGATTTTCTCTAAATCTGGCAGCGATTTTCTCTCTCTGTTGGCAGCGACTCGATAAATACTTATCTCCACTCAGCAGCTACCAAAAGAAATGGCACATCAAATCGCAGGTCAACACTCCTCACAAGACAAACAACAAAACACACTCACAAAATAAATCTATTCTCACACTTCTACAGAAAATTCAGAAATTCAACACTCTCTAAGCAAAATATGTGCAGAGGATCAGCTCTCAATCTTTCACATATTCTTGGCCCTCCCACGAAGTAGTCTAAGCCAGAACCAGCTCTGATACCAACTTAGAAATCGAGAGGGAAGCCATTGCACAAGATTCACACACAAAGAATAGTTTGTATTTCTTAATAGACAAATGGAGGTTACATATATAGAATGCAGATCACTGACTCCTGGCAATCTAGATCCTAAGAAAGTGGATCTGATTAGCTAAAAATAGTAAACCTATATACTCACAGTTACAACAGTCATAGTTGAAACTCACAGTTACAACAATTGTGAGCATTATCTCTAACAGTGACATGTTCCTCGATTATGGGGATATTTGCAGGGAAAAGTGTTGGTGTTTCATCCCATCGAAGGGCTTCTGCAACCATTTTTCTGCTATAACAATGATCGATGTCTAATATAAAGACGAAAGGATTTTTGCAAAATGATCAAAGGTCGAGCCAATGAAGCCATGAATAGGAGGGTTGCCAATGATCTGAGTTTGGGAATTTGTGCGATGAGAGGAAGTGACTAGTCTGTTTTATCCAATACACAAAGTCACCAAGATCTTAACAAGTCCATCGTATGGATCTCAATGGAGAAAGTGATCTGGCCCCACAAACACCCATACGCAAGGATGCATCATGAATTCTTCTTAATTCCAAATTGAAATCATGGGAGTGATTTCTCCTTCAAGAAATAATGATCTAAAGAAAATTGGAAATGCAATTATCCTCTGAGAGGTGCTCGCTTCACTGGGTCAGTTTGAACCAAGGGATAATGGTTGAATTCCTTGGGATTGTGACGGGGATTTATCAAAGTCACAATTGTTTATTCACATGGCCATGACACATCTCAACTTTCTCATACAACAATTCGAGTCACAAGTGACGACCTCTATCACAATTAAGAAAAAAAATGATTTTCATGAACAGTCTGTCGATTCCATTAATCAATCAAATACACTTCTTTCCATGCATATCTATCCTACTTTTGAGAAAATTCATCAAACTTGTCTGATCAAATGGAGGATGGTGATGACCAAAAAATATGCGAGTATATCCAACAAAAGACATCTCAATGAAAGATATGTTTTTTTACCAACCAAACTTGACCAGTGACGAACACAAACATGCCAAAGAAGAGACCAATATTTTGGTAATCCCACTCACATTTTCAAACATGTTGTCCACTTCTTATTGATCCATTCTAATGGATTCTCCTTCTTAACAAAATATTATGTCAATAGATGATCTTCTTCAACGACTTCCTCTTGGATTGTCGATACTTGACCAACTCCAACCCTTTCATCCGCTACCTCTAATTCTTGGTGGGTGTTTGAACAACTCCCTTGCCATGCTTTGGATGAAGCTATGGATGAAGCTTCCAACACTTATCAGCCCTCCTCTGACAATGAGTGCAATAGCTCTATCCTATTGTCTTGGACAACAATCCCTTCTTTTCATTTTTCACATTTGTATTTGGAGAGTGGTCTTTTCATATTTCCTTCTTCCTAAAGGAAATGACCTTCTTCATTAAGTACTTTCTCTTCCAACGCATGGACACACATGGTTATCTAATCCAGAAAAATCACATGGATATGCATACCATCAATTTTTTGTTACTTGTCCATTCTTCTCATAATCGAAGAAAAAATTGGAGTACTTGCAATACCTTTTAGGCCTTTTCTTCGTGCAAGTTTGATGAGAGGAATATGTTTTACCTTCTCCTTTGGGATTTTCATATCTCTTTGGAGATGTTTTGAAACTTGTCTTGATTCTTTTCCCATGGTTGAAAGGATGTAACTTTATCGATTTTGACTTGCATTCACTGTCACTATCATGAAGTGGTTTCCTATCTCCTTGTATGGGAATTTTCTATAATGTCATGGTCTCTTCTCTTGAAGCTTCTGCTGATTCAATTGTCTTGGATAAATGTTTAAATTCTTCATTTCCATATACCAAACCTACATAATGAGGTATTTACTCAACCTATATGAGATTAGTCATTCTTGGGCCATTGATGCCAGGGCCTTTTCCATCAAATCCCATCTTCATTAGTAGCTTAAGCCATACCATGAGTATGTTTCTCCAATTCAATAAAATAAGTATCTACATCTTGATGGGAAGAACATGGTGAATTACTTACAATGCATATCTGTCACGGTTTGACTATATATGGTAGAAGATGGTCTCCTTTGCATGGTAGACTCTTCTTTCTCCTCCACTTCTTCACCATTCTAGAACATTGCCACAATATCATCCTTGGCTTGCAACTCAAGTTTCAATTATTAAATTATTCCCATGAGGAATTCGCCATGAGAT
>ML792767.1:202398-223250 GCA_009831015.1 Picea engelmannii
TTTTTGCAGTAGTAACATTGGACTTTTTATTTGTCTGTCCATCTTTTGCCTCTCCCCTTGTGATTCTGAGAGCAAGATGATTTGATTGTTCTAAATGTTTTGGTGTTGTTATTCCTTATGCTCGATGATTACCTTTACCTATGCTTCCTATAGCTAAACCTCTACCAATCAATGCCATAGTGTTGAATGCCCATTCTAAAGATTCCTCTTTTATGTTGATTCTTGATTCATGGGACAAAAGAGAATCCATCTGTTCTTTTATTGTTAGTTTAGATGGTTATTTGGACTCTTCTAGGGGAGTGAAGCATTTCAAATATTCTAGGAAAGATTTTGAGAACTTTTTCAACAATTTTCTTATCCTCAAGCTACTCTCCATGAGTTGTGAGATAATTCACAACCTCTGTCACTCTAATAATGAACTAGGAAATGTTCTCTACCTCCTTCATATTTAAGGTTTCAAACTTTCTCCTTAGGTTTTGAAGCTTCACATTCTTCACTTTTTCATTACCCTGATATGATAATTCTAAGATATCCCTGGCTTGCTTTGCACTAGATGCTCATGTTATCTTAGGAAAGATCGAGTCATGCACTAAACTGTGGATCCAAAACATGGCCTTTTCTCCTTTTTCCTCAATTCTACAAGTTTATTTCTTTGGGCATTAGTTATGGTCTACAAATTTTCTTGATCGGGCTCTGAGAAACCATTCTCCATTGGTTCCAAACATTTTTGGACTTGCAATAAGTTAAATCCTCATTCGTAACATGCCACCACCAATGTTTGTTGACTTTTCGTCCCTGCCAGCTAGTGTGAATATGAAAGCACGAAAGAAGTTTCGAATGAAGACTTACATAAAAGTAGACAAATAAATGACTGTAATAAATTAGTAGTAGCTTTGGTTTCCTATTTTATGTATTTAATAAGAGTTGTAATGCAGCATAGTCATAATGATTTAAAACTATAATAAACTTTTTGAATTAAATAAAAAATGGTAATTTTTTTTATATTATTAGTTATATTTATAATAACTGAAAAAAATAAAGCATATCAATATTTATAACTAAATACTACAATTAAAAACATATATGGTTCAACTTATGGTTTTATGTAATGAGAAATTACAAAAAAAATAAAATTGTAATATATATAGTTGTTTCAAATTATTAATCTAATTATAATATTTGTGAGATTTTGTTTTTATTTTTACCGAAAATGTTTTTTTAGTATTAATTTATTGATAATAAAAACATTAAAATTAATCTATTGCTTGGAATAAAACATTAGAATTAATCTATTGTTTGGAATAAAACATTAAAATTATTTTCGTGTTAATTTATTGATAGTCAAAACTTGCAAGCTAACGAGACAACATAGACGTTGGTGGTACAGGCTCATGCCCATGAGTGATGATGGGCATCATTCCCATGAAACATGATCTGTATTTTCTATGGTCTATGAAACCATGCACTACATTACACTTGTATGCTTGTACACAAGATTTTGTAAACATCAATCAATAATGAAGTCATTTCATTTTTTATATTAATTAAAATTGGGCATATATAACAAGTATATTAATTATGTAATTAATTTAAAACATTGAAATACGTGAAGGCTGTAATAAGACTTGAAATATATTAATCAATGAAAGATGAGAAATAAATATTTGTATTATATCAAAAAATATATATTTGTTTTGTTTTGTTAAGTTAAACATTACATTTCATATACAAAATTAAAATAAATAAAAAATTAATATCAAATCAATAGCAAAATCATTAATATAGTCACAAGGAATAATAATAATATATCGAATTGACTAACCAACTAAAAGCCCTAAGGGTCTTGCATACATAGTTATGCCCCATTTGCCTTTCAACCAACTCCTAAGTTGACCATCCACCTTCACAAAATTTTCCAATATAATAATGTATGCAATCCACCCTCACAAAATTTTCCAATATAATAATGTATGTAATGATATATGTAGTAAGATTTGTGAACAACTCTAGGTTCGTTTTTTTGCCTTTTGGATTATGTGGATGCTAACGTCCAATCACAAAAATGAAAGGAAATAATAACGAAGTAATCTTAATTCTGGACTTATATACATTGAGAATAGCAAAACTATGTGGTACGATATGTTTATGCACAAAATAAGATATAGATATGATTTTGTAAACATCAATCAATAATGAAGTCATTTCATTTTTTCTATTAATTAAAATTGGGCATATATAATATGTACATTAATTATGTAATTAATTTAAAACATTGTAATATATGAAGATTGCAATAAGACTTGAAATAAGTGAAGGTTGCAGAGACTAATAAGTAATAAATTGATCATAACTTTAGTTTCTTTTCGTATGTATTTAATAAAATAATAAATTAGTAATAATTGTGGTTTCCTTCTATATTTAGTGATTTAATAGAATAATAAATTAGTAATAGTTGTGGTTTCTTCCTGTATTTAGCGATTTAGGTTACATTTTATGGATTCCATTTTATGATAACTACTCTATTCAATAAAAATGTTCATTAACTTATTTTTCAAATGTAAATATGTTTGAAAATAAAAATCTGTCATTAACCTAATTAACCTAAACTTAACATTATATATTAAAAGACAACAATGATCAAACTGTTTTTTTTTTTTTTTTATTTCACTTCTTGTATCACATTTAAACAACATTTGATATATTTCTCTTCTTCTATCATAAAATGTATAGAAAATTTATTTGGAATTGAACGATCGAATCAACATAGTTGTGAGATGGGCAGCAAACAAACAAAATTAATACAAGAGATTAAGGACTGGAATCACTAGGGGAGATTGTCCAATTATAATTCAGGTCATCCGTGTCAGCGAGTCTTTCGAATCATATCTAATTATATTCAAAATCCGTGTGAGCGAGGGGAGATTAGTTTAAATCACCTACCATAGACCATATTCAAAATCTACGTATATTTGTCAATTGTGTCTTGTTTTCTAGGAATATTGTCTTCTCTTGTAAGAATATTTTGATTGTAAGTGGAGATTTTACAAGAGAAGGGGGAGGAGATGGAAATTAAGGAAATTATATGCTCATTCATATATATGTTTTGCATGAGAAGTGATCTGTACTTCCACACCATTACAAGGTGATGTTCTGGTAATATTTTTCATATAATAAGTATGATTAAACTTAATAAGTTTATAAATATAATCTAGTTTCCATAGACCAAAGTTACAGGACATAATTTATAATATTAACAAAAGATTTTGTTGAAATTGGAAATACTATTCATAAAATATGAATTTGTGTTTTATAACAAGGTGTAAAATATCTGTAAATCCATCTTTTTCTATTAACATAAATATCAAAGAAAGAATGTTATGGTTTTGTTATTTCACTAATTACGCGAAAGGCGTACACCTATTGACAATGGGCACAATTAAACATCTTTTAACCTTATTTAACCTTAAACCCTAATCTGATGGCTATGCATTGCAGACACTGGCATATTCTTAGTCGTCCTCCAAAATCAATGGGTCAGATTTATTGTTCATAACTTTCTTGCATTTATCAAGACATCAGTTAACATGTTTACTTTTTAACATTTACCTAATCACATTAAAAAATTATTGTAAGGATATGTAATTGCCACGTTTAAATGATTAAATAGGATTAAACCGTGGAGCCAAACAGTTCATATTACCACAGACGGATTACAAATTACCACAGACATTTTATGGCATGCGTTCTTAGCCGACCTTTCGGCGTTCTCAGTCGTGAGTTAGCAGCTGTGCTAGTAATATACACTGGTAATGTATAAAAAGCAAATATTATGTTAACAACCATCCTCTATTTAACCCAAAAAAACCCATTTAACAGCTTAATATTTGTGCAACCAATATTACCAAACACAATTACTAAACACGGTTAAATTCTGGAGCAATTACTTTTAACACCATTAAAACACTAGTTTATACAGGTTAGAAACCACTACAGACTTTCTTAATCCAAAATAGGCTACATTATTGTCGTAGGTCGAGATTAGAAAATCTAATAAAGATTAAGTTTGAACATACTAGAAAGGAGTTTCAACATATCAGAAGGGCATCCTGATCTACAAAGGACAAAATCTTTGCTTGAGCGTAGAATTCTGTAATTTCAATCGACAAATTTCAAGGAAAAAACTGAATGATAACATAGATCATAGATCGAAAGTATTCCATTTCAGACAATAGTAGATCAATTGCTCATAAACGAGCGAAAAAACAATGTCGTTTTGAGCTTATTAGTCTTTTCTTCCTAAATAAAAATCATGGGCTTATTAGAACCATCGTTTCAATAAATATCTCAACAAATTGTAGTTTTTGCCAAAAACTAGTCTCTTTTACTCAATAACCTAACAATCCTACTCAATTGAGTAATGATCTATCAATTACAAAAAGTGTTAAAATTTACTTCAATATAAAAAAAAAAATAATGTCTCAAACATATACTCGTGAATCCTCATACACGGAAAGAGGAATATCAAAAGAGTTATATCTATAATAACTTCATTTTAAATGAATCCCTTACTCATCATATATATAATCTAAGCCTAATCAAGGATCATATTTTTCCCAAAGATTAACCAAATATAACAGACTTAATCAACATTAACTTTTAGAATCCTCACAGAGGTACCAAAATCAAGTTCTAATATGGAAAACCTGCTTTAATTTTAGCAATATCAATATTTTAAACCTAACCAAAGCCAAACAAAACATGTTCAATGAGATAATATTAATATTGTACGAGTTAATAAAGAAAATCGTTCGTTCAATGTATCCCGAGACCATTCCATCGTGAGAGGTCATTTTCTCAGTTAATCACAAAACTAGATGAAATTATGAAGTTCAAAGGGGCTTTTGCATGGGCACATTGTTAGAGATAATGCTTATAGTTGTTGTAACTATGAGTTTCTAGGTTAACTATGACTGTTGTAACTGTGAGTTTCAACTATGACTGTTGTAACTGTGAGTTTCTAGGTTTACTATTTTTAGCTAATTAGATCCACTTTCTTAGGATCTAGATTGCTAGGAGTCAGTGATCTGCATGCTATATATGTAACCTCCATTTGCCTATTAAGTAATACAAACTATTCTTTGTGTGTGAATCTGGTGGAATGGATTCCCTCTCGATTTCTAAGTTGGTATCAGAGCTGGTTCTGGATTAGACTCCTTCATGGGAGGGTCAGGAATATGTGAGAGACTGAGAGCTGATCCTCTGCACATATTTAGCTCAGGGAGTGTTGAATTTCTGAATTTTCTGTAGAAGTATGAGAATAGATTTATTTTGTGAGTGTGTTTTGTTGTTTGTCTTGTGAGGAGTGCTGACCTGCAATTTGATGTGCCATTTCTTTTGGTAGCTGCTGAGTGGAGATAAGTATTGATCGAGTCGCTGCCAGTGGAGAGAGAAAAGTATGTTACCAACGAGAATCATCGCTGTTGTGCATGCTAAATCTCATGTATTTTAATGTATAATTGATTGGAGCAGGATGCCATACATTAACAAAGAAAAATATTTGGAATTGGCCAAACTGAACTTCAATAATATGGTAGTGGTCATATTTGATTCCAGATCCTATCTCCTTTTCCGATTGAGATCACAACAGTTGTGGGATTTCAGAGTTTAGTATTTAGGCCTCAAATTATTAAGATTCATTTCTAGGTTGAAGTTGCCAAGAATCATAGGCAGTCTCATTATGGGGTCAGGTCTGAAATTTATAGTAAAAGATGTCTATAATGTTCTTGGATCTGTGTGTAGTATTCAATGTTTTTATTTGGTGTGCAGTTTGTGATTTGTAAATTTATATGATTATGAAGAAGCAAATATAAAACAGGGTGATGTAATTCAATCTTGTAGTTCTTGAGTGCTTCGGTGCTATAAGAATGCATTACTAGTTTGAGTATGTCAACAATTTTGTTAAATGTTGGAAGGTCATGTTGTACTTCCATGTTCCAAGATAATCAGTTACGGGTTATCATTGTGTTGGTAAGTGTCTGTAAAAAGGTCATTTTGTAAGATCGATTACTGAATATTTTAGTATCGAGACTATTCTTTGGGGTAGTTTAGAATCATCGGTCCTATAGATACTTCAAAGATGGTCGAAAACAGTTGTATTTGTGTTGTATGAAGTGGTAGCTCGAAGATGATGGAGAGAAAGAGCGTGTCTATGAAGTTCAGAGATGGGTGTAACTGCGTATGATGACCATTGAGACAGACATGGCAAAATTTGTGTTGTAACCTTTTGTTATGTTTTGTAATTTGTGATTGTGATATTTGTAATGTAAGCATTAAGGGAGGGTGTTAGAGATAATGCTTACAGTTGTTGTAACTATGAGTTTCTAAGTTAACTATGACTGTTGTAACTGTGAGTTTCAACTATGACTGTTGTAACTGTGAGTTTCTAGGTTTACTATTTTTAGCTAATCAGATCCACTTTCTTAGGATCTAGATTGCTAGGAGTCAGTGATCTGCATGCTATATATGTAACCTCCATTTGTCTATTAAGTAATACAAACTACTCTTTGTGTGTGAATCTGGTGCAATGGCTTCCCTCTCGATTTCTATGTCACATGTGGTAGACAGATGGTGTTGTTAGAAGGCACTGCGATGGTAAAGAAACCTGGAAACCTTTTAGTTCATGGCCATTATTAAAAGAAAAAAATGTATAATTTAATCTTGATGCATTTCAATGATTTATTTACATTCATAGTCATGCGGATTTGTCTCTTAAGTCGAGGATCTTTTATCTTGCCTTGGGCTTACTATCGTTGGATCTCTCTAAATGCGATCCGCCACACACATATAAACAATTGTATAATACGAAAATTGAATAATATGATTCGATTGTAGTAGCTAGATATAGATATATAATGGATTTACAAATATGAGTATTTTTATTTTTTTAATAAAACAAAATTAAAACTAAGACATTAACCAAATTACTCTTTAAAATGTTTAAATAGTAAAACATTAACCAAATTACTCYTTAAAATTTAAAACTAARACATTAACCAAATTAGTCTTTAAAATGTTTAAATAGTATKAGTAATTTTATTTTTTTAATAAAACAATATTAAAACTAAAACATTAACCAAATTACTCTTTAAATAATAAGAATGTTGTAAAACAAATTAACTTACAAAAATTAATTTACAAAATTACCATAGTAACCCGAAATTTGATTTGTTGAATTTGAAAATCGGTGGTTATGGGGTTTTGTAAAAGGAGGAGACTCTAAACAACTAAAATTTCAAATGGATCTAAGTCATCCACGTCCGTGAATATTCAACCTTTGAAAAGTATTGGATACTATATCCACCTCGTTAGAAATTCAACTATGTAGAATTGTAAAATAGTAACTCGAAATTTGATTTGTTCAATTTGAAAATCGGTGGTTATCAGTTTTTTTTGAAATTGTCACAAATAACTAAAATTTCGAATGGATCTAAGATATCCACATCCATGGATATTCAACCTTTGAAAAGTGTTGGATACCGTATCCAACTCGTTAGAAATTCAATTATTCAATTATGTAGAATTGATTTTTTTTTTTTTTAAATAAAAAAGTATTGTATTATTTTGAGTTAGCAAAAATTATACATGTCTGAGTATACACTAGAGCATGTCACTTGTTCTGTCATAGTAGTGGAAGCCATAACACGTGAGAAATAATGTTCAAAGACCAAAATAGGACATCTGTCAAGAACATGGGGGCTTGCCACATGTTCTACCACAAACGTGGAAATGAGAACAAGAAGTAGATTGTGTGCCCCAACGAGCTAATGAACTAGAACCGGAGTTTGAAATGTATCAAAGACTTAACATTAAGACCAAAAAAACAACAATAGGGGGACTAGTCATGAGGCGAACCTGGGTGCCCATCCTGGCGAACTTTGAATGCAAATGGCTGGCAACAAGTCGGGTATCAGCTTTTCACAGGATCGCTTGACAGGGAGTCGTACAAGACGTCCACGCATTTTCTGAGGGTGTGTTGGTTGTGTATTTTCTCTGCCAAGTCCTTGTGCATCTCGAAGATCAAGGCCAGGTGGTCTTCCGTAATCTTGCAAGAGTTGGGAGCTGGATGAGCATGCTCTTCTGTGTAGTCTTCATTCCAACATTCGTCCCATTTTATTCGAGGGTCCTCTTCCATAGTAGCGACAGCAAAATTCTTAGCAGCGACAGAATCCTTAGCAGCGATATAATTCTAACGAGGGTCCTCTTCCATAGTAGCAATGGAAGAATTGTAAGTAGCAGTAGAATACTTAACAACGATAGAGTTTTTACCAGGGTCCTCTTCCATAGTAGCACTAGAATTCTTACTAGGGCTCTCCTTCTGAAGAGGGACTTCCTCTTCAATGATGCAGCCTGTCTCAGCTGGCTCCAGAAAAATCGAAGGGGTGATAGTGCATGTGGTCGATCGTTGTTCTAAGGTGGTCGTCGATGAATATGGATGAATTTCCTCCCAGTTGGGAGGAATATCCTCTTCCACTAGACAATCTACGTGGAGAGCCTCTGTGTTTGATGAACGAGGCTCTGGCTGATCCACCTCATGCCAATTTTGATTAGAGGAGGGTGAGTGGTCCAAACTACCACTTGGGATGAGAGCGAGAGAGGTTGGTCCCGAGTGTTTGTGCCTGCCGAACCAATTGTAATAGGTTGGCCCGCACCGAGACTTACCTCTCTCGTGAGGCATGGCTAAGAAAATCATCGGGCAAGTGAAATCAACAATGGGGTGGCGAAAGGTGAGAGCGAGAGATGGAGGACGAAAAGCCAAGGCACGGAGCAAAGCAAGAAAAATGAGATAGCGAACTGCAACCAAATGCCAATAATAAAACCCCCTGCAGGATGAAAAGAGCACGATGAGGGAGGAGTTGATGGATGGTAGCCATAATTGGTGGATTAATGGCCATTCGATGTATCGTACTAGTGCCAAGGATCTGAACCTGAGTCTCCATTAAGACCCAACGCACTGAGGCTTGGCGAAAAAGAAAGCTAAGCGTAACGAGTGGACATGGGAGGAGGGTGGCGTATAGGGGCCTTAACTACCCTCGTATCCTCCCTGGTTGTTGACAATTGTGCACCATGTGTCACCCCATCCAGGGGCAGAATTCTAAATGATTAGAAATATATAATTGTAACATTTATTTTTTCTTTCATCTCATTAGAAATTCAACTATGTAAAATTGTAAATTGTTAAAAATGTATAATTGTAACATTTATTTTTCCTTTTAATGTTTTATTAAAGTTTTCATTTGAATTCTTTTGATATTTTTTTTATTTTTTAATTTGACTTGGCTCTTTGAAGATTTTATAATCAGTAAATAAAGTAGGCCTCTAGAGTTTTAATTATTTAATAGATTTTTCTGTGTGGATAGGAGATACATGAAGCATTCACATTGACACATCTAGTGCTTAGATGTTTTATTTGAATCCATTGAAAAAAAAATTATGAGTTGTTGAAAAACATCTAATGCTTTTTAAGTTTTAATATTTTTTAACATAAATGAAAAATATTAAGATGTTTTTTTAATTTTTTTTTTTGCATATGGTAATTATTTAATTTTATTAAGTTAAATTGAATTTAATAGTTTTATGAGTAAATAAACTTAAATTTGAATTTATATATATTTTAAGATAAATTTATTTGATGTTTGTCAATTGGGTTTAGTTTGTGGTTAAGAGGAATAGTAGTTATCCTCTCTATCTATATTCATTTTCAACAAACTCATATTTAGTATATTGTCTTAATAGATTTTAGCCATGTTAACCATGTTACTGATTAACCCTTATACCCTAAAAATTTTAAAATTTAAGATAAATAACCTTGAAAAAAGGAATTATTTTTACATTTTTAAATAAGTTTTTGATAAAACTATTTTTCAATTTCTTTTTTCGTTATTGCATAACTATCCATATCTATTAAAAAAAATTAGAATAACTTTAAATTATATTTGCATTTACAATGGTTATGTTATAGTTTGGGTTATGTTTTTATCACGTTACTCAGTTTAATTCGCATCACTGTGTATGATCAAAACTAGGACAACCATAATAATTTGTTTGTGTTCATGGTTGGTAAGAAAATTAAGATTATGTAGTATTTAAAATTGATTTGATTTAAATCCAGACTCTATTGACAAAAAAAATTAAAATTATGTAGTATTCAAAATTGATTTGATTTAAATCCAGACTCTATTGACAAAAAAAATTAAAATTATGTAGTATTCAAAATTGATTTGATTTAAATCCAGGATATTGAAACCCAATTGCAATTTAACTTAGTAATCATAAAGAATTTACATTGATTATAATCTTTAATTCCTCTTTCAAAAATGGTTATTTATTATAAAAAAAATAATAACAGGTTTTTGAAAATATCTTTAAAGTTGGGCTGATGTTTAGATATGTAAACATTTTTTTAAGATTTTTCACAATTAGAAACCTTTGATGTTTTTCTAAGCTTTTGTATAAAACTTGTATATCAAGATTCTAAGAGCTGAGGTTTACGTTAAAATTGGATTAAGAAAGAATGTAGTTGATATATTTTTAGTGGAAAAGTGAATAATCTTAAAATGTTATTAATTTACCTTTTGAAATTTTTTTTATTAATCTTTTGAAAAAATATCATTGATCACTTTGAATTGATTAGTTTCAAACCAAATCCACCAAACTAAAGCCTATTCCTGTTTTAAAAGGATTATTCACAAGTTTTCCACCATTCATTGGTTTCTTCCATGAAAGGTCCCTCTTGTATGAAAAAATATTTTTTTTAGAAAAAAATTAAAAAACATATTTTTTAAGAAAAAGACTAAGTTACCAATTTGGTTTAGAGTTATCAATTTGGTTTAAATCTAATTTAAGGAGGGTTTTAGTTTTTGATAATGTCACTGATTCTTCTATTTGACATCTCTTTAATGAGTTACCATGCTTTTAAAACATAAATGATATAGTATTTTAGGCCCTATCTCAACGAAGACAATTAAGTGTTCAAAAATTGTGATGGAGAGTATGATTCTTCTATTTGAGATCTCTTTAACAAGCAACCTTGCTTTTAAGACAAGAATGTATATGGAAGCTATGGTTTCCTTAAAATTTATGATGTGGGGAAGCTTGGCTTTTAGATTAAGGGTTTATGTTTTAAGTTCTTGCAGCCAATCTCTTCATCTCTTTGCAAGGAAGGCCTCTCTTAAACCAAACTCTTTCTGGAGAGTATGATTCTTCTATCTCTCCATCTCTTTGTAAGGGAGGTTTCTCTTAAACCAAATTGTTAGTGGAAAGTATGGTTCTTGTATTTTAGATCTCTTTAACAAGTGACCATGATTTTAAGACAATAATGGGAGGCAGTTCTCTTAAACCAAATTGTTAGTGGAAAGTATGGTTCTTTTATTTTAGATCTTTTTAACAAGTGACCATGCTGTTAAGACAATAATTCATATAGAATTTATGTTCTCGTGAAAATTTATGATGCCGAGCAACTTGGATTTTAGGTTAAGGGTTTATGTCTTAAGTTCTTGTATCCAATCTGTCCATCTCTTTGTAAGAAAGGTTACTCTTTTAAAGTCTCTAGAAAATTCCTTTGCATAACCAAACTAAAAAGTACATGTAGATGATAATGCCAAAAGTAGAAAATATCTCTTTCAATATCATTCTAAAAATTTTCATATTATTTCAAGAGGAGTTTTGGCCTCATAATTAAAAACTTTTGCAATATTTATTTTCTTAATAAAACCATTTTTTTATACCAATTTTTAAATATAGTATTATATATGATGTTGCATTTTTATTTTCTTATTAAAAATCAAATTTTATTGTATCTTTTATTAGTTTTATAATATTAATTATTTTATTTTTTATTTTTAACAATTCAATCTTTGAAGGATTGGGAGAAATGAGATCGGCCGCGACTGAGGAAACCCTAACCCCTCGGCAATACGCAGCAGACACCAACAACTACAGTCCCGACGCGGCGCACACCCTGTAGCACAACCCAAGCTCGGCTCCACTGACGCTTCGTAATGGGAACGGAGGGGGGGGGACAGCCCCCCTCGTACCGAAACATAGCTGCAAATGACAAATCCGGCGCTCGGGCGAAGCGACCGGCCTTTGAACCGCCACAACAAATCCGCGAGGAGCTTCTGGCCAGAGAACAAGGCCTGCGGAAGGACACGGACACAGGCGCTGAGGCAGGAACCTCCCAGAACAAGCCGCACAAAGGATGGGAACTAGGTAAATGTATACCCCAGCTCAAAAAGGAACCAAGATATCTCATTAGCTCCACTAGGGTAGGAGAACATACAGAGTTCATGAAAGAACACACACTCATAGGAAATTTTTTAGGGCTATGGCCTACAGAACGGGATCTCCACAAATGGATCAAGCACTGGTGGAACCCTAAAGGGGATTATGAGGTTCAGCTCAGCTCCAAGGGCTTCTTCACAATCATCTTGTACAACCTAGAGGACAAGGACGGGATTTTTGAAAATGGTCCATACTTCTTTAACTCGGCGGGGCTCTTTCTACGCTTCTGGACTGAAAGATTCAGCCCCGACAAAGAATACTTTACCATGGCCCCAGTGTGGATCCGCTTATACTCTTTACCACAAGAGTTCTGGTTAGAAGAAATCCTGATGGGCATAGGAAATACCCTAGGGCAGTATGTCAAAGCATCGGAAGCCACTAGGCACAGGAAGTATACCTCCTATGCCAGGATCTGTGTCTACATGAACATCTCTAAAGCACTCCCCGGATCAGTCACTCTGGAATACCAAGACGAGGACTGGCAGCAAACCTTGGACTATGAACACATTCCTTTTCGCTGCAGACGTTGCCATGAGCATGGCCACCTCTTCAGAGAATGCCCCCTCATAAAAATACCTGCCAAAACAAGCGAGCCCGCACAGAAGGATGGATTCACCACGGTCACATCCAAGAAGCGAAATCCACCAAAAAAGATACAAGAGCAGAAGCAGACTGTCGAAACAAGAAACTCCTACGAAATCCTGAAGCACTTGCCAGAGGAGGAAGAAGTTCAAGACCCACTCAAAAATCAGAAGCAATCACAGGACAATCCATCAACTCTGGCCCCACCGCCCCAAAGCCAGGAAGCACACACAGAAGATAGAGGTGAAGGAGACGGGGATACCCCAATGCAGCTGGATGAAAGAGATCTTGTTGGCATAGACCTAGAAAAGCTCGAAGAAGCCCTGAACCAGAAAAACCTGCAAACCCTTCCTGAAGAACAGCTGCGCAAGGTGCACAAAGTATTCCTCAATTCCTCAGCGGGCTCCTCTGCACGGCTAGGTATAGCCTCGGACTCACAACCCGGCTCAAAGAAAATCCCTCGTGAAAAAAAAAGGAGAGGGAGGAAGACAGTACAACAATTGATCAAGGAAGATGGCAACCTTATGATAAACTCTGGACAGATCCAAAAGATCTCGGAGGTATACCTCCAAACCCCAACATCAACACAATGATGAAAATCCTCACCTGGAACATCAGAGGACTAAATGGAAGGTCCAAACAAAGGACCCTCCGAGAATGCATAAAGGCCGATAATCCAGATATGCTCCTGTTACAAGAAACCAAATGTGCAGGAATAGAAGCTGAAATTATTTTTCAGCGCATCTGGAGAGACTGTAACTTCATAGCAACAGACGCTACAGGCGCCTCAAGAGGATTAGCCATCCTCTAGAACCCTGCTAGCATAAGTGTCTACAACCCCTTTTCAACTGTAGGCACGATCACGACGAGCTTCCAAATCATTGGCTCGAACCAGGAGGGAAACATCACGAATGTCTACGGCCCCCAAAGTCAGCAGGACAAAGATAAACTCATACAGAGGCTAAAGCTCATCAAAACTTTGGTGTCCACATGCAACTGGATACTTGGGGGAGACTTCAATATGATCCTCACGCTAGAGGAAAAAATGGGAGGCACCAAAAAGCTGGAGCAAGACAGCGGTAAGTTTAAAACCCTCATTGATCATCTCAAATTAGTAGGCATAGAGAGTAGCAATGGCACCTTCACTTGGTCGAACCGCAGATCGGGAACCCAGCAAAGAGCCTGCCGGCTGGATCGCTTCCTGGTTTCAGAAGAACTAATGGAGGCGGGCACACAACTGGAAAGTCTCATATTACCCCGAGCTGGGTCAGATCACTGGCCGCTGATTCTCAGCATGAATATTCAAGACAAACCCAAATTCAAGCTGTTCCACTTTGAGAAATTCTGGCTCCTTCATCCGGACTTCCAGCGCCTAGCCAAAGAATGGTGGTCGCAGGCAGAAATAAATCATGGCTCAAGCATGCAGATTCCAGCAAAGACTCAAAAACTTCAAGATGCTGCCGAAACAATGGAATAAGAACTTCTTTGGGAACATCTTCCAAAGCATTCAAAGCATAGAAAGACAGTTGGAGGAGATCCAAAAAATCTTCATTTCAGGCACCAGAACTGCCGATCTCATGAAGGAGGAAGAAAAGCTCCAAGAGCAATTGGAAGAAAGAAGAAAACAGGAAGAGATTCTATGGAAGCAAAAATCCCGCGCGCAGTGGCTGAAAGAAGGGGAGAGGAACACCAAATTCATCCATAGGACAGCGATGCATAGAAGACATGTCAACAGGATCACACACCTAGAAGATGACCAAGGGAACATAGTCAGGGAGCACGCCCAAATAGAAGCCGAGCTTATCCACTTCTATCGGGACCATCTAACTGAAACCCAGGAGGATAGAACTAAAGCCATTCAAAGAATTACAAGACACATTCCGACCCTTGTAACCCCGCAGCAAAATGCCACCCTCACAAGGCCTATCACCCAGGAGGAAGTGGACCAGGAAGTAAAAGATATGCCCCCAGGCAAAGCCCCAGGCCCCGATGGCTTCACCACAGACTTCTTCCATCACTGTTGGGATCTGGTAAAAAGGGAAGTATGGGAAGTAATAGAGGAGTCCAGAACTTCGGGCATGGTTCTCCCAGCTCTAAATGCTACCTTCCTTGCCCTCATTCCTAAAGAAGACAGAGTTACCAATCCAAAGAATTTCAGACCCATCGCTCTCTGCAACGTGATCTACAAAATTATCACGAAGGTCATAGCCAACAGGTTGAAGCCCATACTGCCTCACATCATTTCCAACGAACAGTCCGGGTACGTGGAAGGAAGACAAATCACGGACAACATCATTTTGGCGCATGAAGTCATCCACTCTCTCAAAACCTCTAAAACTCCAGGTATGTTAACTAAATTGGACCTTTCCAAAACATTTGATAGAGCCAGTTGGCAATACCTCGAAGCAATCCTTAACTCCTTTGGTTTTGATCAAAACTGGGTCAGCTGGATCCTCAATCTCATCTCCTCCACTTTCTTCTCCATCTTAGTCAATGGCGTTCCTTTCGGGCCCTTTTCTCCTTCTCGAGGAATCAGACAAGGTGACCCCCTCTCACCCTTCCTTTTTGTGCTCATGGCAGAAGGTTTAGGCAGATCCATCTCAGCGGCAATCGCAGATGGGTCCCTCAAAGGGCTACCTCTTCACAATCTTCAGCCAGCCCTCTCCCACAGCCAGTTCGTTGATGACACGCTCCTTCTTAACTCCCCCTCGGCAAAGGAAGCCCTCTCTCTCAACACCATCCTCTCCGACTTCACGGAAACCTCGGGCATGTCCCTAAACCTGGATAAATCCAAGATTTACTTCACATTTCCAGACTCCTCGGCGTACCAAGGAGCTCCCTTCCATCCAACTACCTAGGTGTCCCCCTCATGAGTGTCGCCGCCAAATCTATCTCCTGGGAAAGCCTCATCCTTTCCATCTCCAATAGACTAAGCAACTGGACCTTTAGACCCCTCAATTTAGCCTCCCGGCTTGTCCTCCTTAAGTCTGTTCTGCAGGCCCTCCCCACCTATCTCTTCACGGTCTTAGTAGCTCCTAAGCATGTCATAAAAACTATTAAAGCTCTCCAGCGCAATTTCCTCTGGCATGGCCACTAGCCAAACAAAAAAATGGGCCCTGGTGAGCTGGGACAAAATCTGCATGCCAAAACGTCAAGGAGGTTTAGGCCTACGAGATCCGGGGAAACTCAACCAAGTTATGGGAGCCAAAATCTGGTGGCGCTAGCTGAAAGAGCCTGCATCAGCCTGGGCGTGCATGTGGAGGCTCAAATACGCTCCATCAATGCCTGATAATCAGCTGATTAGGCACAACACCAGGTTCCAAGGATCCAACATTTGGAACATCGCTTGGAACAACCGTACCTTAATCCAGAACCCCGCCTTCTGGGAGATCAGGGACGGGGAGAGTGCCCTGCTCTGGCAAGACTCTTGGCAGCAATTCAAGCCGCTGAATGATCTAGAAGACTTAGCTACGCTCCGAGAAGCCATTGATATGCATGCCTCTATGCATATTAAGGACCTCTGGAAACCGCAAGGGCAACACCTGCACTGGCGCCAATGGAAAATTTCTCAGCAAGACCTTGGCGTTCCTGAAAACTTCAACCGGGGAAGCTGGCACAACCAAGCCAACAGACGCAAGATCCCAATCAGAGGAGGGACAAACATCTTGAGATGGGGATATTCCACCGCTGGGACCTTCACGATCAAGGAAGCCTACAACATACACAGTTACCCCCATGAAGCAAACAAAGAAGCCATCTGGAATAAGGTGTGGAATTCCGCTCTCTGGCCTAAGGTGTCCACTTTCCTTTGGCTCATAGTACACAACAGAGCTCTCACTTGGGATAATCTCAGGAAGCGAGGCTTCATTGGACCCTCCCTATGCGTGCTCTGTCGTCAGCAGGAGGAAACCAAGGAACATCTCTTCAATGGATGATGTTACAGTCAAAGCGTCTGGGATCAAAGTGCGCTAATTATGCGTAAGTCTGGGCAGCAACGAGGCAACATAAATGACACAATCGAGCACTGGGATAGCAGCTCATACAAAAGTGAGCTACTAAATCACATCTGGCAGCTCTTACCGGGCTTCATCCTCTGGCAGCTCTGGAAGGAAAGAAATAAAAGAATCTTTCATTCGCAAGCCTCCCCACCAGCAGCCACTTGGGAGATCATCAGGATGCTGATTAAGGAGACAATCAGATGCCGCCCCTGGAGTCTGGAAGATCTAAAATGCACACCTGATGAGCAATGCATCTTACAACACTGGCAACCCCTCCCCCCCATCCACCAAGTCAGACGGATCAATAAACCCACCCACGCCAGCCCCATCACCTGGTCCCCTCCGCACAGTCACTTCATAAAAATCAACTTTGATGGAGCAGCTAAAGGCAACCCGGGAACAACAGGGTGGGGTGCAGTGGCCAGAGATTCGGAAGGAAAGCTTCTGGGATTATTCACAGGCTTCTTAAGAGAAACGACAAATAATGTGGCAGAGCTAACAAGATCATTAAGAGGACTACAGGCTACACTGGAAAGTGGCCATCGTAACATAGTCCTGGAAGGCGACTCACAGGTCGTCATTCATCTAATTACCAAGATTCTGCATGGGGGTGCGCCCTCTAAGATCTCACCCAGCTGGCGACTCTCAGGACTCTTAGAAGAATTTAAAAATCTCCTCACTCTAGCTCTCAGCATCGTGCCTTCTCATGTGAAGAGAGAGGCCAACAGAGTAGCAGACAACCTAGCAAACGAAGCAGTGAACAAGGAAGATGATCACTCCAGCTAGATGGACGAAGCCCCAAACCACTCAGACGTCTTCCTAAGATGCCACGCCTTAGCCACCAGGGATCTTCTCCCCTCGGATGGGGTGCCACGCGCTCAAACGAGGACACGCAGGAGGCCGCAGGGACGCCAATTTATGGCATCAACCGGCGCCGTCCCACCTAGGATTAATTGAACTATGGCTCACACCAGCCACATTAAGGTGACGATCCCTCTCGCGCGCGAGAGCGGTACCAGGCAGCAGAGCATTATCATCTCAGCGTTAATGGTGATTGCAAGTGAAATTTTGCGCGTTTTTATGATGATAAGAGACATGGGAGAGACGTATTACTCTCGCGCAGAGTTCATCCTGTCTGAGTAGTATCGTCAACCCCATGCCAGGATAGTAAAGGAAGCAACTAACCTGAAACTTCAGCCCCGCCCCATACCCAACACTCCAAGGATTGTCATTATGCCCAGGCTCAGAGGCAAGTCGCGACGGGGGGTAGCCTGGTACAGGGCCCAATCCAGGCGAAAGCGCATCCAGCATTTTGAGAAAGCTCTCACACTGGCATCCATTCGACGGAGGAGAAGGCCAAGATCGCCTCCCATGGCAATCGTGGAGGAAATTAGCCTCGAGGAGGCAATGCAAAGCCACCCTCCCATTGTACACTCAGACGTGCGCAAGACACAGCCCGAAGCGCACCTAGAGAAATGCAGAATCGCGGAAGAGAACCTCTATCCACCTTGCATCGTGGTGGAGGAAGAAATACCAGGCGACATCAAAGAACGGGTTGAGGATAGGCGGACACCGCCTCGACCACAGGGGAACTCCAGCGCAGGCACAACATAACACTCGAGTCCGAGGACCTCTAGCGACCAGGGACGGATGGACCTGACCACCCTCTGGCACCTACCACTCATCTTTGAACTTCGCAGCATGCTCGACGACCTGACCTTTCGTATAGCAAGGATGGATCAACGTATCGACCTGCTCTTTGCAGCACTCTCGAAGAATGCGCCGAAGAAGCAGTGCCCAACATGTGCACAGGAATACTCGATTCCAGCAGGATGGCGTCGAGCGGGTTCCAAGCGAGCGAGCACAAGCGCACAATTCAGCAGGGGTCCTGGTTAGAAGTTTTCTTTGTCATTTTGGTTTAGTTTGTCAGTGGCAGTACCCTTATGGTTAGATATGATCACTTTTTTAAAACTTAATGTTATGGTCGCCCTGGTTTCCCTCGGGCAGGGCGTGCAAGTATATTTTTTGCTACTTGAACCGCACATGGTCCAGGAAACCCAGTTGTCCTGGTTTCCTACTCAGGCAGGACAGCTGGTGTTACCACCCGTCACTGTATACTTTGGCTTTTTGATAATATAGCAGGCTCCACTAGTTTATTTACAAAAAAAAAAAACAATTCAATCTTTAATAAAAATAGGTAAAATCCTCTATAAAATCTCATTTAATTTATGATATTTTTACCAATTTGTTGTAACAACCTTGTATGATTTATGATATTTTTACCAATTTGTCGTAACAACCTTATATGGATGGTGACAAATCATAGTGACATTATAAGATTTACTATAATCTAAACAACTAAAAACGTTTTAGTTGATGATTATAAGATTCACTATAATCTAAACAATTAAAAATGTTTTAAAAATGTTTTAGTTGATGATTTTGTGGATTGTTAGATAAGTAAGTTTTAATAATATTAATATGATAAATCATTTTTTCTTATTAAATATTATATTAAATGAATTTTTTTCAAATAAATTAAAACTTTTATGTTTTTGAACTTTTTGATTTATGTTTTTTCATTTTTGATTTATTTATTATTATTACAATTTGATTAAACATTTTCTTTTTGTTAAATTGAAACATTGAATTTGATGAAATTGTTATTTTTAATGAAAAAATAGATCTAGCACTCTCAAATACCTCAAGTGCTATTGAATTGTGAAATGCTAGCATTTAATATTTTGAATTTCATCAAATCCAAAATAATTCCTATCAAATTTCAAATAAAAGTTGTAGGTTATTTTGAGTGGCTGCTAGAAAAAATTCAACTCATACTACATTTAAACTAAGATACTTTGTGTCAATAATAGATAAATTCAACTCATACTACATTTAAACTAAGATACTTTGTGTCAATAATAGATGTGTAGGCGATTATGGTCAAATAACTTAAGGGGTTAGCTCAAGTGTGTTTCGGCCAAGATTGCTAGGCATTTGGTTAGTTCCATCCCAATTTCTTAAAAAAGAAATATCCAATTTTTTTATTTTTATTTTTGTTTGCTAGTTTGTGAGTGATTTATGGCATCTTTCCTAAGCCACACCAACCCTTAACATTGCTGGAATTTTTATCCTCTCACTGAGTGCCTTAACAACACACTCTATCACCGATTATCCTATACCTTAGGGAACCCAAAAAATTATGTATAGAATCACAAAAACATATTTCAAATAAATAATTCCTATTTAATATAATATAACAATTTCAAATTCAATTTTAAAATATTTTTTTTAATAGACAATTTAAATATCTAGAATACTTTCATCACATTTTTTAACATTTTTTTTTACTCATTATTAATTGTTTAGAAGTGTGTATATTTTTTTCATCATTCAATCATACAATTTCTTCGAATATGTTCATTCAATCGTACAATTTCTCCAAATTTGTCGTCGCTGTAGAGGGCAATGCGTGAATTCACGAGTCCACGAGTCCCTTATGAGATCAAATTTAGCAATGCCTTGGAACCATGGAACCTCCGGTTAACGTTTTTTTCGAGGAAATGAAATACGAAGCAATGTAATTCGTGCCAGTGAAGTCAATGATGGCATAACAAAGCAAAGACTTATATCACTTCTCCAATAAAGAATCAAGGGAAAATCAACATTCAATGTTCACAATTCAACCATGTATCATATTATTAATGCATTAAATATGTCAAATCAGCTCACATATACCAAGTTGCTGCGTCACCTATACAAATTCTGCTACAAGGGGTGACGTCAAGCTTTATCAATGAGTCAATTTAGATGACAAAGAGAAAAACGTTTTACAAACTTAGCTTAGAAATGCATTCAATAACTCAATGTCAACCAATAGAGCTGCCAAATGTCACAACGTTGCAGGTATAAGCAAAGAATAAAGAGTATGAC
>ML792767.1:264216-279068 GCA_009831015.1 Picea engelmannii
GAATCAGGTTGATTTGTCATATAGCAAGTAACAAGGAGTATGCAGACACAATTTAGAGTATCTTGGTGTGATATTGTATTTTCTTAGTCACGTGTTTCTTTGAATTCATACTTGTTTAGTTTCTTTGAATTCATACTTGTCTTAGGGTATAAGTATGTTGGTCTCTTATTCAAGACTGAATCATGCATGTTAAAATATCACATTTCATCGTTACTGAATCATGCATGTCAAAATATCACATTTCACTGCTACTTTCCTACTCATTCTGATAGGCGGTCGGCGGGGTATGCTAGACGCAATGGATAAAGGTAACGTTCAAGCTTGGAGTATGTGCGGCTTGATGCTCACAATGTAGAAGTATCGCGTAACATTGTTGTGTCTTTTAATTAAAAATTTATTGTTGAATCATGCTCCCAAAATTATGCTTCTTCGTTGGTTACAATTTCTTCAGATCTGCAACCAGAGGTTCAAATTATTCATTCCCAGTCGGACTCTATTAGAATGTGCCAGAAGCTTTTGATTGAACTTGGTGAGGTGCATCCTCTCACTCAACCCTTTTCTTCAACCCCGATCTCTAAACAGGTTGAGATCCCTACCACTTAAACCAATGTCGATCCCAATGAAGGGGATTTCAAATATATTTTTAGCCCATAACAAGAATTTCAAATATATTTCTAGCCCATAACAGCAAGAATTTCAAATATATTTCTAGCCCATAACAGGAGTATGCCGAGGGACGCCATAATTTAGAGCATCGCGAGGTGATATTATATTTCGTTCGAAGCATGTGAGATGAGGTGACATTCAATAAATGGTGCTTGTTGAACTAGGGGGTGAAATGAGTTTCTTTGAATTCACGCGGGAGTTTAGGTTGGGGTATAAGTATGTTTGCGTCTTGTTCAACAATGAATAAGCATTTGTACAGTATGGTACATGGCATATTGTGGGTTCCTAGCCCGTGTGTGATAACGGAGACCTAATTTTAATATGGAGGATTGTGGTGAAGCCAACTACCCATCCTGGATCGAGTTTTTTTGTGATTCTTGTCAATCTGAGACCTTTTGTAGATTTGTTTGCTAATCAGTTTGGGAAGGTTTTGATTCCGTAAGAAAAACACAATTCTTTCCGAGTTAACCCAAGAGTCCGTGTGGAGGTTGATTTCAAGAAGAAATTCATAGTTTATTTCAGTGATGACTATGTATCGAGTTCGGTAATTGATCCAAAATTAGTTCTTAGAAACTAATTTTTTAGATTGATTTAAACAATTTCTCAATTCTTCATAATTGCACAAAGAAAATTGGGCTTAATGAATTAAAAATTCACATTGAAAACAGAAACAGCATTCAACCAATAATAGAGTTCACCTTGACTGGGGTAGGTCTCTAGGTCCGCTTCAATCCACAAATCCACTTTATTGGTTCTACTTCAAAGAGGGCTAAACTTTCTCCTGAATGGGGTAGGTCGCTAGGTCCGCTTCAATCCACAAATCTACTTTATTGGTTCTACTTCAAAGAGGGCTAGACCTTCTCCCTTACTAAGGGGTGCATTCTCTCCTTTACAAAGGTTTGAAATCCTCTCTAGGGTTCAATTCTCCCAATAAAGGGGCTTACAATTCTTCCAATAAAAGCTTACAAACTCTCCCAACTAAGGGGCTTATAAATTCTCCCAATTAAGGGGCTTACAAAAATTCACAAGTAAACCCAACTTACTTGTTTTTTTCTTTAAAAAGAGTTTCTTTTTTCTTCCTAAAAAAGGATTTAAATAATTTTTTATTTGGAAACATGTTAAAAATATTATGAAGAGAATATATGTTAAGATCCCATAAATTAGGATTTGGGCACCAATCACTTACCAATCAAGTGATTGGTTTAAGAAAACATCTTAACCATGTCCATGGAGATCTCAGCTCTTCCTCAAAGTCTCACTCTCCCTTAAACTAGGAAACTTGAATCCTAAGTAGCTTTTGAATTCATTAGTTTCATTTTACAATGAATGGATACAATAAAATAGATCAAGGTCAAAATTGGACATCCTAAACAACGTGCAAAAACCCATGGAATTATAAGGTAATCCAAAGGATCTATTTCCATCGCCCTTAATGTATCAGTCATATACCTACATAGTGCGTACCTCTCCAGCAAATGCACTGCCAACACAACATGCAAAGATGATAGTTGTAACGACCTGGCATAGCTCTTGTAGATATTTCAAGAACCATGATGCTACCCACTTTGGTGTTTCTTTCATCGGTCTCCTCATCAACAAAGGTCTTCACAAGATTGTGAATCTTGCCACTAAGAAATTTTGTAATAAGAAGGAGACAAAATTGTTTCTCCATAAATCATAGATTGCAACGTACCGGTCTTTTAGTGTTCAAGACACTCCTTTAAGGGTTGGAGGATACGCTTTACCTCGTCAACAACATCGCGCACTTCTCTGCCACAATTTTTATTGTCGCGTGTCGTGATGAATCCATCGAAGCTATGTGGTTATGACATCCCCACGAAGGCCAACATAGAGTTCTACACTACACGGATGGGTAAAAACCCTCTCCTTTCGAGAAGAAATATTCATTGACCCTTTTTCTAAAGGATCAATGCAAACTTATCTCTAGAATAGATAATCATTTTGTTAGAACAACATGACACTATAACAAATTATTAAATCACAATATCATAGAATCGAGCTTATAATCAATGCATAAAGAAAGAGGAAATTATTATTGAGGTAGTCACACAAAATAGAGGAATTTATGAGTGATCAACCTTGATTTTTATAGCAATACAATATGTAACATCTAACTAAAAGAGTTTATAGCCTCATGGAAAAAACAATTAGTTGCTCTTGATTGAATGCTTACAACAATTTATTTTGGAAAAACTCATGCATTTTGTATGCATTATTTAGTCAGACAATCTATATCTAAACACTAACTGACAGAAAAGAAAACTCCAAATAGATTGCACCATATCAGTTAATTGAAAAGACTTCATAATCCTGCATCAATTACCAACATACTGACTTCATAATCCTGCATCAATTACCAACATACTCCCCCTTGATGTTGAGAGGGCACACAATTTGATCTCCAATTTTCAAAAACTGGACTTTAGCAATTTCCTTAGTGAAAATGTCTACAAGTTGTTCTTGAGTTTTTATATACCTTAGTTCTACTTCCTTCTTTTGCACCAAATATCGAATGAAATGATACTTTAAATCAAAATGTTTTTCCCTGCTATGATGGACTTGATTCTTGGCCAACTTGATTGCACTAGTGTTATCGCAAAAGTTCATTGTAGGATGAATTTGTTTCTCTCTAATTTCTTCTAAAACTTTTCTAAGCCATAATATTTGTGTACTCGCTGAGATGACTGCAACATACTCGACTTCTGTGGCTGAAAGCACAAGTATACTTTGCTTCTTTGAGCTCCAAGTAATCAAACCCGAACCAAAGGTGAAATAATTACCAGATGTATACTTTCAGTCATCCAAACTACCTCCCCAATCAGAATCACTAAATCCAACAAGATTAAAATTTTTGGAAGTGTAGTAATGAATACCAAAATTTAGAGTTCCTTTCACATACCTCAAAGTTCTCTTGGCTTCCTTCATATGTATTTTGTCATGTATCTTGAAACAAGAGAAACATAATAAGCAATATCAAGTCTTGTGTGAATTAGAAAAATCAAACTTCCAACGATACTTTTGTATGTTGCCTCATCAACTATTTTAGCACCATCATCTCTACACAACACAATTCCATGAGCAGTTGGAGTGGAGGCTGGTTTACAATCTACCATATCAAATTTATTCAACATATCTTTTGCATATTTTGTTTGATAAATGGAAATTTCATCCTCATTTTGATAAACCTCCATACCGAGAAAATATTGCATGAGACCCAAATCTTTTATCTCAAATTCATTCATCGTAGCAATTTTGAATTCATCCTTCATCTTAGAACTATTACCCATATATAATAAGTCATCAACATATAGACTTACAATAAGAATATCATTACCTTCTTGTTTGTAGTAAAGTGTAGGTTCGCTTTTACTTCTATTGAAGCCATTCTCCTGAAAATATCCATCAATCCTAGCATACCATGTTTTTGGCACTTGCTTGAGGCCATACAAATCCTTCTTCAACTTGTAGACTTGATGATCTTTTCCTTTCACTTCAAAACCTTGTGGTTGTTCCACAAACACTTATTCTTCTAATTACCCATTCAAAAAAGGCACTTTTCACATCTATGTGATGAATGCTCCATTTCTTTTGAGCTGCTAATGAAATATTCATTCTAACATTCTCTTGTCTGGCTACTGGTGCAAATGTCTCTTCATAATCAATTCCATACCTATGTGTGAAGCCTTTAGCAACTAATCTTTCCTTGTGACGTTCAACACTCCCATCACTATTGTACTTAGTCTTGTAGATCCATTTAGTACGAATATTTTTCTTATCATGTGGAACTTTTGTAAGCGCCCAAGTATCATTCCTGTGAATAAAATCTATCTCTTATTGAATTTATTGCACCCAAACCTCATTAGTACACGCATCTTAAAAACATGATGGTTCAAAATCATCATTGGAAAGTAAAGAAAACTTTACTATCTCACCTATTGGATTTTCTTGATGTTCTAGACTTCTACTCCTTTGATAAATGTCACTTAATATTCTTACCTTCCTTGTAGAACTTGAATTTTGTGTTGGGATTTCACTTGGAACTGAAGAATTAGATGAGGGGCTACTTGGTGGATTTGTAGCACTTGGAACTGAAATATCAGTGGACTACTCATTATAAATATCATCAATAATATCCCTATCCAAAACAGATTTAGACATATCATCATGGTATTTTTTATGACAATAAACTCCCCCTTCATAACAAATCACATCTCTTGACACTACAATGCTATTAATGAGGGGATTATACAACCTGTAAGCCTTACTTTGTTCACTATATCCAACAAAAATGCGTGACTCACTTTTTGGACGAACTTTTGTCTCTTTTGATCAACTACGTGGACATAGGCTACACAACCAAAGACTCTGAAATGATTAACAATGGGATTTTTTTTCATACCAGGCTTCATATTGAGTTGTCATATCAGGTGCACTTGTGGGACATCAATTGAGAATATATACAACTATAGCAACTGCATCACCCCAAAAAGAATTGCTTAATCCGTTGGTTTGTAACATACTTCTTTCCATTTCCACCACTATACAATTTTTCCTCTTTGCTACTCTGTTTTGTTGAGGTCTGTAAGTAGTGGTGAGTTTTCTTTTGATTCCATTCATAACACAATAATTCTGAAAGTATTTTGAACAAAATTCTCCTCCACGATCAGTCCTTAAGAACTTGATTTTTCATCATTTTTCATTTTCCACAAGGGCTTTAAACCTCTTGAATATATCAAAGAATTCATCCTTGGTCTTCAAAAAATAAACCCAACACTTTCGTGAGTAATTATCAATAAAAGTAATAAAATATGATGACTTACACAAAATCTTTGTCTGCATAGGACCATAGGATTTAAACCTTTTGAATGTATCAAACACTTCATCCTTGGTCTTGAAAAAATAATCCCAACACTGCCATGAGTAATTATCAATAAACATAATTAAATATGATGACTTACCCAACATATTTGTCTGCATAGGACCATAGGATTTTTTTCATACCAGGCTTTATATGGTGTCATCATATCAAGTGCACTTGTGGGGCATCGATTGATAATTTATACAACTATAGAAACTGCATCACCCCAAAAATAATTGCTTAATCCCTTGGTTTGTAACATACTTCTTGCCATTTCCACCATTGTATGATTTTTCCTCTTTGCTACTCCATTTTGTTGAGGTGTGTAAGCAGTGGTGAGTTGTATTTTGATTCCATTCATATCACAATATTTCTGAAAATATTTTGAACAAAATTCTCCTCCACAATCAATCCTTAAGAACTTGATTTTTCAACCTCTTTCATTTTCCACAAAGGGTTTAAACCACTTGAATGTATCAAGGGCTTCATCGTTGGTCTTCAAAAAATAAACCCAACACTTTCGTGACTAATTATCAATAAAAGTTATAAAATATGATGAATTACCCAAACTCTTTGTCTGCATAGGACCACACATGTCTCAGTGAACTAATTGAAGTGGATAATGGGCCCTCCATGCATTTCCTTTTTAAAAATTCTCTCTTGCATGTTTTCCTTTAGCACATCCTTCATAAATATCCTTTTGTTCTTGAACCTTAGGAAAACCGTAAACTAATTCTTTTGATGTTAGAAGCTTCAAACAATGAAAATTTGAATGTCCATACCTGAGATGCCACAACCAACTTTTTTCCTCATATGCCATATTTGCAAGATGGTTGTTATTCTCTCCAAACATCAATGAGAACATCATATTTTTTGACATAGGCAGAAATGTAACCACCCTATTTCCTTGATTCTTATCATAAATTGTACATTGTTGATTTTCAAACACCACCTTATAATTTTTCTCACATAGTTGGCCAACACTCAATAAATTATTCTTTAATTGTGGAGTGTAATAAATGTCTTTAACACTTTTCATACCTTCTCTAGTATGTAATTCCATAGCTCCTTTTGTAGCAACCTCCAATGCTTTGTCATCACCCAACTTGATCTTGGATTTGAAAATCTCATCCATTGTAGAAAAGAGCTCCTTATTTCTTGACATGTGATTAGAACACCCTGAATCTAAATACCATTTATATATTTAGTACCATTTTCATATTTCTCATAAGATAGTTCAATAAATTATTTGGAGAGGTCTCATCACCTTCTTGAGCATAATTAACACCTTTGTTATTATTACCTTCTTTTAATCTACAATCCCTTTCAATGTGACCATACCTTTTAGAATAATAACATTGGATATTTCTTTTATCAAATTTTCCTCTACCTTCACCTATTGAACCACCACTTCCTCTTTGATAATTCTGATTTTGACCTCTACCTTGGATTTGGTTTCTTTTGTTGCTAGTGTTGGAATTTTCATTCTTTGCAATTTGAAATTTTGAGGAAAAAACTTTCTCACCACTTTCTCCAAATGAATCTGTCAATCTTTCTTCATGAGACATAAGAAATCCAACTAGGTGATCAAACTGAAGGGTAGACAAATCCTTGCTTTCTTCAATGATTATGGAAACATGGTTCCACCTTGGTGTTAGAAACCTCAACACCTTTTTAATCAAAAAATCTTTGTCCACAATTTCTCCAAGAGTATCCATCTTATTGACTACGTCTTTTATTCTCACACAATAATCACTTACATTTCCATCTTTTTTCATCTTCAAATTCTCAAATTCTCTTTTCAATGTCTGTAGCTTGAAAACTTTGAATTGATCACTTCCTTGGTAATCTTCTTATAGAGTCTTCCAGGCAACCTCTGTTATCTTTGCAACTGCAATTCTTTGAAATAAGCTTTTATCAAGAGAAATTTGAATATGAAATAAAGATTGAGCATTCTTCTTTCTAGATTCCTTCTTAAATACTCTATCATTTGCAGTAAGAGTGTTCCAATCTTCTAGCTCAGCATAACAAATTTATACAATCTCCCATAGATCTTTCCCTATCAAAAAGGTAGTCATCTTGAGGCACCAATAATCATAATCACTTCCATTAAATTATGGAATAGGAAAGGAATTAGAGTTTGACATGATTATCCTAAAAAAATAACCAGCTTTGATACCAAATGAAGGATCTATGCAGGCATATCTCTAGACTAGATAATCATTTAATTAGAACAACATAACACTATAGCAAATGATTAAATCACAATATCATAGAATCAAACTTACAATCAATAAAGAAATAAGAAATTATTATTGAGGTAGTTCACAGCATCATGGAACGAACAATTAACTGTTGCTCCAGATTTAAGCTTACTACAATTTATTTTGGGAAAAAAATCATGCATTTTGCATGAATTATTTAGTCATACAATATATATCTAAACACTAAATGACATAAAATAAAACTGCAAATAGATTGCATCATGTCAGATGATTAACAAGACTACATAATCCTGCATCAATTACCAACATTTTCCTCTTGTATTTTTATTTCATGACAACTTGATCATTTTGTGTTCCATTTTCATACTCAACCTCACCATCATTAAGCATCTCCGACATGACTATCCCACCACCCCTGGGAAATAGTGTAATCCCTCTCGAATCGAAACTTCAGATGGTGGATCACGATATCCCAATGAGCATGGAAAAAATACAGTTCTAGAGGATATGACCCTCTTTTTTTTGTCATAAACTCAGTCTCTCCCGTGATGTCGAGATAATCCATGGTGCCTTTCATGTAGCCAGAGACCATCGGTTCAACATAGAGGCTTGTGACATGTTCCTCGATTATGGGGATATTTGCAGGGAAAAATGTTGGTGTTTAATCCCATCTAAGGGCTTCTGCAACCATTTTTCTGCTATAACAATGATCGATGTCTAATAGAAAGACGGAAGGATTTGTGAAAAATGATCAAAGGTCAAGCCAATGAAGCCATGAATAAGAGGGTTGCCAATGATCTGAGTTTGGGAATTTGTGCCATGAGAGGAAGTGACTAGTCGGTTTTATCCAATACACAGTCACCAAGATCTTAACAAGTCCACCGTACAGATCTCAATGGAGAAAGTGATCTGGCCCCACAAACACCCATAAGCAAGGACGCACCATGAATTCTTCTTAATTCCAAATTGAAATCATGGGAGTGATTTCTCCTTCAAGAAATAATGATCTAAGGAAAATTGGAAATGCAATTATCCTCTGAGAGGTGCTCGCTTCACTGGGTCAGTTTGAACCAAGGGATAATTGTTGAATTCCTTGGGATTGTGACGGGGATTTATAAAAGTCACAATTGTTTATTCACATGGCCATGACACATCTCAACTTTCTCATACAACAATTCGAGCCACAAGTTACAACCTCTATCCAAATTAAGAAAAAAAATGATTTTCATGAACTATCTATCGATTCCATTAATCAATCGAATACACTTCTTTCCATGCATATCTATCCAACTTTTGAGAAAATTCATCAGACTTGTCTGATCAAATGGAGGATGGTGATGACCAAAAAATATGCGAGTATATCCAACAAAAGACATCTCAATGAAAGATATGTTTTTTTACCACAACCAAACTTGACCAGTGCCGAACACAAACATGCCAGAGAAGAGACCAATATTTTGGTAATCCCACTCACGTTTTCAAACATGTTGTCCACTTATTATTGATCCATTCGAATGGATTCTCCTTCTTAACAAAATATTATGTCAATAGATGATCTTCTTCAACGACTTCCTCTTGGATTGTCGATACTTGACCAACTCCAATCCTTTCATCCGCTACCTCTAATTCTTGGTGGGTGTTTGAACAACTCCCTTGCCATGCTTTGGATGAAGCTTCCAACACTTATCCGCCCTCCTCTGAAAATGAGTGCAATAGTTCTATCCCATTCTCTTGGACAACGATCCCTTCTTTTCATTTTCCACATTTGTATTTGGAGAATGGTCTTTTCATATTGCCTTCTTCCTAAAGGAAATGACCTTCTTCATTAAGTACTTTCTCTTCCAACACATGGACACACATGGTTATCTAATCCAGAAAAATCACATGGATATGCATACCATCAATTTTTTGTTACTTGTCCATTCTTCTCATAATCGAAGAAAAMATTGGAGTACTTGCAATACCTTTTAGGCCTTTTCTTCGTGCAAGTTTGATGAGARGAATATGTTTTACCTTCTCCYTTGKGATTTTCATATCTCTTTGGAGATGTTTTGAAACTTGTCTTGATTCTTTTCCCATGGTTGAAAGGATGTAACTTTATCGATTCTGACTTGCATTCACTGTCACTATCATGAAGTGGTTTCCTATCTCCTTGCATGGGAATTTTCTATAATGTCATGGTCTCTTCTCTTGAAGCTTCTGCTGATTCAATTGTCTTGGAGAAATGTTCAAATTCTTCATTTCCATATACCAAACCTACATAATGAGGTATTTCCTCAAGCTATATGAGATTAGTCATTCTTGGGCCATTGATGCCAGGGCCTTTTCCATCAAATCCCATCTTTGTTAGTAGCTTAAGCCATACCACGAGTATGTTTCTCCAATTCAATAAAATAAGTATCTACATCTTGATGGGAAGAACATGGTGAATTACTTACAATGCATATCTGTCATGGTTTGACTATATATGATAGAAGATGGTCTCCTTTGCATGGTAGACTCTTCTTTCTCCTCCACTTCTTCACCATTCTAGAACATTGCCACAATATCATCCTTGGCTTGCAACTCAAGTTTCAATTATTAAATTATTCCCATGAGGAATTCGCCATGAGATAATAGCCTGTCTTGCAGCTCCCACTTCTCATCTTCATATTAATACAGTCTTCTTCTCAATTTAGAGTTTTCCTCCTGAATTTGTTGATCCATCTCTTCAAGATCCTAAATTTTTCTATCTTCGTAGCTTTATCCATGGTTTTCCTTACAAACCACAAAAATAGCCTCTCATATTGATTCTATGATAACAACTTGATCCAAAATTAGTGGTTAAAAATACTAATTAAAATTTATTTAAACGGTTTCTTAGTTGTGCATAATTGCATAAAGAAAATTGGCTTAATAAATTAAAAATTCACATTGAAAACATATACAATACTCAACCAATTGATAACGAAGTTCACCTTTCCTAGGCTACATCTCCAAGTCGGCTTCATTCCACAAACATGCTTTATTGGTTCTCCTTCAAAGAGAGCTTAAGATTCTCCCACTAAGGGATACATTCTCTAATTTACAAAGGGATAAAATCCTCTTTCATCACGGGTTCAATTCTCTTAATAAAGGGGCTTACAAACTCTCCCAATTAAGGGGCTTACAAACTCTCCCAACTAAGGAGATTACAAAAATTCACAAGAAATCCTAACTTGCATGTTCTCTTCTTTAAAAGGAGTTTCTTCTTCCCTCTCCAAAACGGGTTTAAGTAGTTCCACATCAATATATTATGGAGAGAATATCTCAAAAGATCCCATAAATTAGGATTTGGGCACTGATCAAAGCATTGGTTTGAGAAAATATCTCAACTCTCCATCAAACTCTCTTCTCTCCCTTCAGACTAGGAAACTTGAAAAATACAATAATACATGTGCACCTAAGCTCAACATAAGTATTAATCATTTCATATTTTCGCCATTTTTCCCAAACTTCAACGAGACATATCTTTCACATGGGAAGTCCATTTTAATCCATTCAAATTGTGTCATAAATATCTCCATTAGATATTTACTATGTGCTCAATATCAGAATAAATAAAATAGACTTGAATGTGTCGATTTTGAAGATCCTCCTGAATCAACAATAGAAATTTCATTTTCTAGATTTTCCAAATGTTTTCTTTCCTTACCAAATGCAGGATCATCTCATTTTGGATTTTCCCCATTGTAATCTCTCTTGAGGGGCTTCCCAATATTTGGGTGATGCATGTGATTCAATTTCAGTAGCCTTCACTGGTTAGGCTGGTTCTTCAGTTGGTTCACCCCGAGTTTCTAAGGAAGACACCTCTAAGCTCCATGCAAGAGGGAATGTCCCTCTATCGAGGCTTGCATACAAAATTAGGACACGAGGAGTAATGGTTCAAGAGACTTTTACAGGTGTTGAAGGCTTGATACAACCACTATCTCCTAACAATTTTGGAGTTCCTCTACATAACCCTCTACTCTAGACCATGTAGACAACTTCAACTAGTGGTAGTTCTCTTATTCATAATATGGAGGTGTATGAGGGATGGCGGGTTAAATCTAAAAATCGTAAGCAAGGTTCATATCCTAAAAATTTGGAAAATCTTGTTAATACTTTGAGCCCACCCTTGCGGGTAAAGTCTTTTAAGGCAGGAGTGACCCACTCTCCTAAGAGGGGAGCACCATACTTGGTGATGTCTAACAAGTTCAACACTTTGTCCAATCCCTTATTTTTGGAATGAAGCTATATATTTTTTCATGTAATTTTAGAGGGATGATGATCCCAGGTAGAAAGAAGGTTATTCGAGGAGTTCTTAAAAAAATTTAAGCCAAAAATAGTTTCTTTTGCATGACGTCAATTCATCGATATTTGAGCTTCATAGTCACATGGGTTATGGTTGGAATGGTCCATTCTGGTAGTATGGATCATGATCAGTGAAGAGGTGGGGTGATGATATTGATTTCACCATATATACATATTTTAGTTACTACTTTAGGGAATGACGTAAGCAATTGTTGCATGTGGATTACTATGTTATTCCAAGAGAGATCTATGGGTTTTTAGTTTGTGTAAGCACCAAACCTTAGATCCACATGTATGCATCTATGGGCATGGATGGATACCTCTCTTATAGATATCAAGTGGATAATTGATGCATATTTTAACATGGTTGAATGGGATGGTGATAGGGGAGGAGGGGTTAGTTTTGTGATTAGTGGTTCAAAGAAGTAGGCATGATCTAAGTGTAAACCACTATTTATCTATTCGAACCTAATTGAGAGAAGAAAGGGGTTGACTACGGTGGATCGTTTACTTGGTCCAACTTTAATTAAGGCTCTTCCATAGTTAATTCTAGGTTGGATCAAATCTATAGCCTGATGGATGATATCTCATTTTATGGAATATATGTTTGGTTGATGTATTCATTGCAAGTTTACATCACCTACTCATTATGACTTCTATTTTGGTAGAGAATGTGGTGAAGTTCAAACCTTCGTCTTTGTTCAAGATTAATATTTACCATTTGGAATTTACATATTTATAGATAAGATATGGTTCATAGTGTCTAGAATGTTATTCCTTGTCACACTACAAGGAAAACACCTTGTAGTGGACGTTTTTGCTTAATTTTTTAATGTGACAATATTTGGAAAAAAACTCAAAAAAATGTATGCTATAACCTCCATTATTTGAAGTGGAGGTTTTAGTGAAGGTTTTAATGAATTTTCCATATAACTGTAACATCCCGCTCTTGCACACACTGAGCGGACTTATTTTTTGAGGACACTTGCATGCAAGTGATCCAGTTCTTTATACGATTGGTTGTTGTGATTATGATTATGAGATATTGCAGATTTGATTATATGTTATTTTGTTGTATTTACATAGATATATGTTATTGACTGGGTTCTCTTGAGTGTGAAAGACTCTGGACGTTGAGGATGCTGAGGCATCGATGAAACCCCTTGGACCTTGGATCGAGTCAGGCAGTGGACTATTAGGGTTTGAATGTTGTTGATGTGACATATGTACATATGGTTAGATAATATGATGTTGATTGTTATTTCTGACATGATTCCTTGATGGATGCAGGCTAACGATAGCTTGCCAACCAGACCCACATTTGGAGTAAAAAGGGCATGCATGACAACCAAAGACATTGAGGGAGTGGTGTGGCAACAACCCTGCCACAACCTAGTAGCACTCGCGTCATGGATCGAACTGTAGGTTAACGATTACCTAGTTAGAGAAGACCCACGATGTCATGAGGGAAGACTGTGACAATTGCTCATGATGATTCTAAGGGGTGTGCAATAAGGCAGGGTCCTTATTCCTTATAGGCCCTTAGTCTCCCACACGGTCACCTGATGGAGTATTGACTTCAGTGGTTTGACATCTACGAAATTTAGTCAAGAGGCGAGTGGCACCCTTAGAGAATGTAGTGCGTCTTGAAGGGCACGTCGTGCAAAGAAAATGTGTAGTATCCGAATACATTTACGCATCAATTAATTACATGAACAAAACAATAACTTCTACTTGATTTATGAAACTCGATAATTTCTTATAATTTCAGGACATATGCATATAAATTGTTCATCGAATCATAAAATTCATAACAGAATAAACAAATACGAAATTTAAAATACCTTGGTCTGATGCTAACCCTCCGCTTTCCACTTGCCATGTTGACCTTCCTACTGCTGCCTTGCCCAGCTTGAAGCCACAGACCAACTCTGCAGAAAACCGAGTTTCCACCCTGCCAACTAGGACAACTACCTAGCTCCAGGATACCATATGGATATCCTGGCCCCCGTGCCCAAAACCCCCAGCAAACCGGTGCCCCCTGTACTAATCCTTCCCGACCACAGAACTTAAACTCTCCTTTGTGCAAATCCAAGAGAAAACCCCCTCCACAATAAAATCCCCCGTAGAATGATAATCCCTTGCTTCGTAACCTCCTCCGCTCATATCCTCCTTCACCACCCTTTCTCCTCATTTATTTCCTTACCCCTGCATTCATTCCCTTATCCCCATAGTTAATGTCCCTTATCCAATTTATTAATGTTCCCTATCTGTTTATTAATGCCCCTTATCCCTTCCGTATACGTAACCCTTTTTTTTTTAACAATATAATTTATTAACTCTTTTAAATTTATTACCCTGTTCATTCAATGTGATAGGTAATTAATTTAACTAATTAATTAATTAAAATTATAACTATTAATTAATTAATAAATATTTAATTAGTATCATTACACCAATCTTGTTTAATTAATACCATGTTAAGACAATTAATCCCCTAATTAATTTTTACTTAATAATCCTTAAACATTTATTCAACTAGGGTTGTTACATACACCCACCCTTCAAGAAACTTTGTCTTAAAGTTAAGGTATCTTATGGTACAAGGAAAAGAAACATGGTTCACACATTCATAACATTTAACCGACATTATCAGTAAGTAAGTCAAGAAAACTCATACATACTAGTGTATATGTACAAGAAATGCATGTGTAGCTAGTACATACAAGTCTCGTGCATGTACTAATAATCAAAACTATCATCCTTTAGTA
>ML792767.1:291739-306403 GCA_009831015.1 Picea engelmannii
GTGGAAAAAAAACCCAAAAAATTAAAAACATATACATAAAAACCCCAAATTAAAAAACTTAAAACACAAATCTTAATACAAAATTTAAATAAAAATTAATAAAAATAAGTTGAAAACTTTAAAACTAAAAAAAACAAAACAATTATATCAAAAAACTTATTACAACTCATAGTTAAAATATGTATAAAACATAGTTATTATAAATTTATAATAATAAAGGATTAGGCATGAAAAGGCTGTTGAGTATTAGAAATTGTTGGTGAGATAGTTAATCGTTGCAGAGATTTATATTATTTGAAGTGGATTTTGACGATTTACGTTTTTTTAGTCCCTTTGGAAATGTAATGGTACATTTTAAATATGAATGGAGTGAGACATCCGTTCAAACTTTTTATTTTCTTCTTTCTATATGGTGATGATGTGTTTTACTATTATTTCTTAAATGTGTATAAACAAACCTTATAGAATCTAATCTATGTTGCTCATTTAATTAGGATAATAGTGTTGTCTATGATGATGAGATAGTCTTTGAATGCATTGATGAGTTGTAATAAATTTTAAACATAGTTATAACAAATTTTTAAAATAGTTATTATAAATTTATTTTAAACATAGTTATTATAAATTGTAAACATAATTATAATATGTATGAGACCCGGGCCAGGCCCGTGAGCGTCCACGGGATTTGGGCCAGGCCTGCCGGGGGGGGGGGTGAGGCGATGCCCGACACCACCGCAGCCGCCCCACGGGCCTGGCCCAGGTCCCGTGGCTTTTTTTGCAGGAATAAGCGAAAACCCTTGAAGCCAGGCTTCAAGACAAGTAATATCGGCCCGCGTGATTTCCACATAAGTTATTATGTGATGGTTTCATCTGAAAAATGAGAACGTAGCCATTCTGTCTCGGGAAATTGAGGTTAAGTAATTCAATGCCTACCTTCGAAAATCGTAGAGAGTAAATTGTAACTACACCAGGGTGCTTTCCTTTACCTACTTAATGGAGTGTCAGTCAGGTCGGTGTGACCCAGTTTTATTTTATAGTTGAATTCTCCCTAATGTTTAAACTTTCATAAGAATGGTCTCAATCTCCTAGAACGGGTCGAGGGTTTACACGGGTAATTACTAGATTTTATTCATATTCATATGATGTCAATACTTACTATTGTTTGGTCTTCGACTCCTTTGTATCAAGAACCCTAGGCTTTCGTTTTTAAAAAGAACATGTCCACATATTACAACTATGTTTAAAATAAATTTATAATAACTATGTTTTAAATTTATTATAACTATATTTAAAATATGTTTAAAATTTATTACAACTCATAAAATTTATATTATATTACAACTCATATCACTCCATTCATATTTAAAATGTAACATTTATATTTAAATAAATATAGTTATATAGTTATATATTTATTTTCAAAATAAATTTGTAGCATAGGTAATATTAGTGTTTTTGTTAATTTTTTTTTATTTTAGATGGTTTTTTTTTTAAATATTTTATTGAATTTTGATTAATTTTCAGTTTTTTTTTCTCATTTTATTTTTCTTTTTTCAAGTTTGAAGTGATTTTTTTGCTCTTCTTTTTAACAAAAAAAACTTATTTTGGTTTTTTAAATTATTGTTTTACTAGGAAATTTTAAATTTTTTTCATTTCTTTCTAGTTTTTTTTTTTCTTTTTCACCATTTTGTTAGCTCGTGAAATTTCTTAGCTCATATGTTTTAAATATGGTCAATATAACAATACTTTTAAGGAATTATTTATGTTTCATTCAATGTAACTTGTATTTATTTTTTTATTATTAAAAGTAAAAAATTATTAAAAAGTGACGTTGAATTTTTTAAGTATATTGTGATATTTTCATGGCATTATGTATTACCTTGTGCTTTGTGTGATAATAACATTTAAAAATTAAACATTTAAGAGTTTCTTTTATGATTTTGTTTACACTAATGATGAGTTCTTTTACCACATTATAAAAATGTGTCATTTTCATATCCCAATTTTAGAATGGGTGCTACCGGTAGTAGTACTTTTCAATTTGATGGTTGATTTTGAGGTTTTGGTTTTAATGGTACCAAATGATAAAAATACGATTTGAAATTATCTCAAAATTTAACGTTTTGAAAAGAAAAAGAAAAAATCAAAAATATATTATTTGTTTTTAAGTGCTAATTTTAAGGTATTTCTGAGCTACTGTCTAAGTTTTGAAGCCCATGTTTGAAAAATGTTGTAATTTTGACCCCGTTTAAAACATGGTGCTACTGGTAGCACCACTTTTCGATTTGGGGGTTGATTTTGATGTTTTTTATGCAAAAATATGGGTTTTTTGGGCCAAAGTTCTCGTTTTGAGGTCACAATTCTAATTAAGTTGTTAACTATGTTTGTTTAGTATGTAGACTGAACAAGCAATAACTTCAACCCAAAATTCATTGGAAATATTTCTATCTTTCATCATGCTCCTTTCCATGTTCATGATGGTCTGATTCTTTTTTTTAGCCACTCCATTCTACTACGAAATATATCTCGTAGTGAACTTCCTTTCAATTCCGTGTTGTCTACAAAAATTCACAAAATCCTTTGAGTCACACTCTCCTCCTCCATATATCTTGAGCACTTTGACATATATTCCACTCCATTTTTCTACTATAGATTTAAGTTCTTTGAACTTTGTGAATGTATCAGATTTTGTTTTAGGAAATATGTCCAAAATTTCATACTAAAATCATCAATGAACGTTAAAAAAGAAAAACTTCCACCAATGGACTGAGTTTGCATGGGTTCACATAGATTTGTGTGAATAAGTTGTAGATACTCTTTGGCTCTAGATGTTGTTAGAAAGATTTATCTTTGATTTTTTCAAGGATGGATCTTTCACAAGGGTTGTTTTTTTCATTGAATATTTTTGCAAGAGACTAAGAATCCTAAAAGGTTGGTGATCATAACTAAAATACTACAACCAAGTCTTTCCTATGCTTGAGACATTTTGTGGATATGACTGTGATAGGTAAATACACTTCTCATATTTAGTCGGAACAATCTATTCTTGGTCATTTTAACCTTTGCAACAAGTCTTCTACTTGGTGGCTTATCTAAGATAGTGTATGTGGAGTCCTTGAATATGACATCACAATGATTTTGACTCAATTGTCCTATACTTATTATATTATATCTAAGATTGGGTACATAGAGGACATCAAGAATGTGTTTCTTCTCATTTTTCTTACTTGAGAGTGACATGACATCTTTTCCTAAGGCCTTGACATGACAAGCATCTCCTAAAGTAATTTCATATTGAATAGAGTTATCAACTCTAGAAAATAGTTTGTTGCTACCTATCATGTGATTGATACATCCACTATATAGCAACCAAAGACCCTTGTTGTGATCTTCTTTAGTGATTTGGAATGCAAATAACATTTTCTTAGATGTCCCTTAATTAGTGTTGGAGATATTATCTCTTCTCTTGTTCATATATAACTTTGTCTTTCTACATTCACTTTCATAGTGACAATATTTTTTGCAGTAGTAACATTGGACTTTTTATTTGTCTGTCCATCTTTTGCCTCTCCCCTTGTGATTCTGAGAGCAAGATGATTTGATTGTTCTAAATGTTTTGGTGTTGTTCTTCCTTATGCTCGATGATTACCTTTACCTATTTTTCCTATAGCTAAACCTCTACCAATCAATGCCATAGTGTTGAATGCCCATTCTAAAGATTCCTCTTTTATGTTGATTCTTGATTCATGGGAAAAAAGAGAACCCATCTGTGCTTTTATTGTTAGTTTAGATAGTTATTTGGACTCTTCTAGGGGAGTGAAGCATTTCAAATATTCTAGGAAATATTTTGAGAACTTTTTCAACAATTTTCTTATCCTCAAGCTACTCTCCATGAGTTTTGAGATAATTCACAACCTCTGTCACTCTAATAATGAACTGGGAAATGTTATCTACCTCCTTCATATTTAAGGTTTCAAACTTTCTCCTTAGGTTTTGAAGCTTCACATTCTTCACTTTTTCATTACCCTGATATGATAATTCTAAGATATCCCTAGCTTGCTTTGTACTAGATGCTCATGTTATCTTAGGAAAGATCGAGTTATGCACTAAACTGTGGATCCAAAACATGGCCTTTTCTCCTTTTTCCTCAATTCTACAAGTTTATTTCTTTGGGAATTAGTTATGGTCTACAGATTTTCTCGATCAGGCTCTGAGAAACCATTCTCCATTGGTTTCAAACATTTGTGGACTTGCAAGAATTTAAAGCCTCATTCGTAACATGCCACCACCAAAGTTTGTTGACTTTTTGTCCCTGCCAGCTAGTGTGAATATGAAAGCACGAAAGAAGTTTCGAATGAAGACTTACATAAAAGTAGACAAATAAATAACTGTAATAAATTAGAAGTAGCTTAGGTTTCCTATTTTATGTATTTAACAAGAGTTGTAAGGCAACATAGTCATAATGATTTAAAACTATAATAAACTTTTTGAATTAAATAAAAAATGGTAAATATTTTTATATTATTAGTTATATTTATAATAATTGAAAAAATTAAAGCATATCAATATTTATAACTAAATACTACAATTAAAAACATATATAGTTCAACTTATGGTTTTATGTAATGGGAAATTACAAAAAAAAATTAATTTTTTTGTAATATATATAGTTGTTTCAAATTATTAATCTAATTGTAATATTTGTGAGATTTTGTTTTTATTTTTACCGAAAATGTATTTTTAGAATTAATTTATTGATAATAAAAACATTAAAATTAATCTATGGCTTGGAATAAAACATTAGAATTAATCTATTGTTTGGAATAAAACATTAAAATTATTTTCGTGTTAATTTATTGACAGTCAAAACTTGCAAGATGATAACAAGGGACTACTGTACAACATAGACATTGGGCGGTACAGGCTCATGCCCATGAGTGATGATGGACATCATTCCCATGAAACATGATCTGTACTTTCTATGGTCTATGAAACCATGCACTACATTACACTTGTATGCTTGTACACATGATTTAAGTTAAACATTACATTTCATATACAAAATTAAAATAAATAAAAAATTAATATCAAATCAATAGCAAAGTCATTACTATAGTCCTTCTTTCACAGGGACTAATAATAATATATCGAATTGACTAACCAACTAAAAACCCTAAGAGTCTTGCATACATAGTTATGCCCCATTTGCCTTCCAACCAACTCCTAAGTCCACCATCCGCCTTCACAAAATTTTCCAATATAATAATGTATGCAATCCACCCTCACAAAATTTTCCAATATAATAATGTATGTAATGATATATGTAGTAAGATTTGTGAACAACTCTAGGTTCATTTTTTTGCCTTTTGGATTATGTGGATGTCAACGTCCAATCACAAAAATGAAAGGAAATAATAACGAAGTAATCTTAATTCTGGACTTACATACATTGAGAATAGCAAAACTAAGTGGTACGATTTGTGTATGCACAAAATAAGATATAGATATGATTTTGTAAACATCAATCAATAATGAAGTCATTTTATTTTTTATATTAATTAAAATTGGGCATATATAACAAGTACATTAATTATGTAATTAATTTAAAACATTGAAATACTTAAAATAAGTGAAGGTTGGACTAATAAGTAATAAATTGATCATAACTTTAGTTTCTTTTCCTATATATTTAATAAAATAAAAAATTAGTAATAATTGTGGTTTTCTTCTATATTTAGTGATTTAATAAAATAATAAATTAGTAATAGTTGTGGTTTCTTCCTATATTTAGCGATTTAGGTTACATTTTATGAATTCCATTTTATGATAACTACTCCATTCAATAAAAATGTTCATTGACTTACTTTTCAAATGTCGATATGCTTGAAAATAAAAATCTGTCATTAACCTAATTAACCTAAACGTAACATTATATATTAAAGGACAACAAATGTTCATTGACTTACTTTTCAAATGTCGATATGCTTGAAAATAAAAATCTGTCATTAACCTAATTAACCTAAACGTAACATTATATATTAAAGGACGTAACATTATATATTAAAGGACAACAACGATCAAACTTATTACTTTTATTTTTTACTTCACTTCTTGTATCACATTTAAACAACATTTGATAAAATGTATAGAAAATTTATTTGGGATTGAACGATCGAATCAACATAGTTGTGAGATGGGCAGCAAACAAACAAAATTAATACAAGAGATTAAAGACTGGAATCACTAGGGGAGATTGTCCAATTATAATTTAGGTCATCCGTGTGAGCGAGTCTTTCGAATCATATCTAATTATATATATTAGTTTAGATCACCTGCCATAGACCATATTCAAAATCTACGTATATTTGTCAATTGTGTCTTCTTTTTTTAGGAATATTGTCTTCTCTTCTACGAATATTTTGATTGTAAGTCGAGATTTTACAAGAGAAGGGAGAGGAGATGGAAATTAAGGAAAATATATGCTCATTTCATATAATGTTTTGCATGAAAAGTGACTTGTACTTCCACACCATTAGAAGGTGATGTTCTGGTAATATTTTTCATATAGCAAGTATGATTAAACTTAAGAAGTTTAGAAATACAGTCTAGTTCCCATAGGCTAAGATTACATGGTATAATTTATAATATTAACAAAAGATTTTGTCGAAACTGAAAATACTTTTTATAAAATATTATTTTTTCATAAAATATGAATTTGTGTTTTGTAACCAGTTGCAAAACATTTGTAAATCCACCTTTTTATATTAACACAAATATTAAAGAAAAAATACTATGGCTTTGTTATTTCACTAATAATGTACACTGTTAATGTATAAAAACCAAATATTATGTTAACAGCCATCCTCTATTTAACCCAAAAATATCCAAAGAAACCCATTTAACAACTTAATATTTGTGCAACGGTTAGAAACCACTACAGACTTTCTTACTTCAAAATAGGATACATTATTGTCGCAGGTCGAGATTAGAAAATCTAATAAAGATTAAGTTTGAACATACTGGAAAGGAGTTTGAACATATAAGAAGGGCATCCTGATCTACAAAGGACAAAATCTTTGCTTGAGCGTAGAATTCTGTAATTTGAATCGACAAATTTCAAGGAAAAAACTGAATGATAACATAGATCATAGATCGAAAGTATTCCATTTCAGACAATAGTAGATCAATTGTTCTTTCCTTCCTAAATAAAATTCATGAGCTTATTAGAACCATCGTTTCAATAAATATCTCAACAAATTGTAGTTTTTGCCAAAACTAATCTCTTTTACTCAATAACCTAACAATCCTACTCAATTGAGTAATGATCTATCAATTACAAAAAGTGTTAAAATTTACTTCAATATGAAAAAAAAAATGTCTCAAACATATATTCTTGAATCCTCATACACGGAAAGAGGAATATCAGAAGAGTTATATCTATAATAACTTCATTTTAAATGAATCCCTTACTCATCATATATATAATCTAAGCCTAATCAAGGATCATATTTTTCCCAAAGATTAACCAAATATATCAGACTTAATCAACATTAACTTTCAGAATCCTCACAGAGGTACCAAAATCAAGTTCTAATATGGAAAACCTGCTTTAATTCTAGCAATATCAATATTTTAAACCTAACCAAAGCCAAACAAAACATGTTCAATGAGATAATATTAATATTTTACGAGTTAATAAAGAAAATCGTTCGTTCAATGTATCCCGAGACCATTCCATCCTGAGAGGTCATTTTCTCAGTTAACCACAAAACTAGATGAAATTATGAAGTTCAAAGGGGCTTTTGCATGGGCACATCTGATAGCCAGATGGCTATTCTTGTTGTTAGAAGGCACTGCGATGGTAAAGAAACCTGGAAACCTTTTAGTTCATGGCCATTATTAAAAGAAAAAAAATTATAATTTAATCTTATTCATTTCAATGATTTATTTACATTCATAGTCATGCGGATTTGTCTCTTAAGTCGAGGATCTTGTATCTTGCATTGGGCTTACTATCGTTGGATCTCTCTAAATGCGATCCACCACACACACATATAAACAATTGTATAATACGAAAATTGTATAATATGATTCGATTGTAGTAGCTAGATATAGATATATAATGGATTTACAAATATGAGTATTTTTATTTTTTTAATAAAACAAAATTAAAACTAAGACATTAACCAAATTACTCTTTAAAATTTAAAACTAAGACATTAACCAAAGACATTAACCAAGTTACTTTTTAAAATTTAAAACTAAGACATTAACCAAATTACTCTTTAAAATGTTTAAATATTTAAAATGTCTAAATAGTATGAGTAATTTTATTTTTTTAATAAAACAAAATTAAAACTAAAACATTAACCAAATGACTTAACTTACAAAATTACCATAGTAACCCGAAATTTGATTTGTTGAATTTGAAAATCGGTGGTTATGGGGTTTTGTAAAAGGAGGAGACTGTGACAAACAACTAAAATTTCAAATGGATCTAAGACATCCACGTCCGTGAATATTCAACCTTTGAAAAGTATTGGATACTATATCCACCTCGTTAGAAATTCAACTATGTAGAATTGTAAAATAGTAACTCGAAATTTGATTTGTTGAATTTGAAAATAGGTGGTTAACATTTTTTTTTTTAAATTGTCACAAATAACTAAAATTTCTAATGCATCTACAACCTTTGAAAAGTGTTGGATACTATATCCAACTCGTTAGAAATTCAATTATGTAGAATTGAATTTTTTTTTTTTAAATAAAAAACTATTGTATTATCTTGAGTTAGCAAAAATTATACATGTCTGAGTATACACTAGAGCATGTTACTTGTTCTTCCACAGTAGTGGAAGCTATAACACGTGAGAAATAATGTTTAAAGACCAAAATAGGACATCTGTCAAGAACATGGGGACTTGCCACATGTTCTACCACAAATGTGGAAATGAGAACAAGCAGTAGATTGTGTGCCCTGACGAGTTAATGAACCAGAACGGGAGTTTGAAATGCATCAAAGACTTAACATTAAGACCAAAAAAACAACAGTAGAGGGACTAGTCATGAGGCGAACCCGGGTGCCCATCCTAGCGAACTTTGAATGCAAATGGTTGGCAACAAGTCGAGTATCGAATTTTCACAGGATCGCTTGATAGGGAGTCATACAAGACGTCCACATGTTTTCTAAGGGTGTGTTGGTTGTGTAGTTTCTCTGCCAAGTCCTTGCGCATCTTGAAGATCAAGGCCAGGTAGTCTTCCATAATCTTGCAAGAGTTGGGAGCTGGATGAGCATGCTCTTCTGTGTAGTCTTCATTCCAGCATTCATCCCATTTTATTCCAGGGTCCTCTTCCATAGTAGCGGCGACATAATTCTTAGAAGCGACCGAATCCTTAGCAACGATGTAATTCTTACGAGGGTCCTCTTCCATAGTAGCAATGAAAGAATTCTTAGCAGCAATAGAATCCTTAGCAGTGATAGAGTTCTTACCAGGGTCCTCTTCCATAGTAGCACCAGAATTATTACCAGGGCTCTCCTTTTGAAGAGGGACTTCCTCCTTAATGATGCAGCCTATCTCGGTTGGCTCCAGAAAAATCAAAGGGGTGATAGTGCATGTGGTCGACTGTTGTTCTGAGGTGGTCGTCGATGAATATGGATGAATTTCCTCCCAGTTGGGAGGAATATCCTCTTCCACTGGACAATCTACATGGAGACCCTCTGTGTTTGATGAACGAGGCTCTGGTTGATCCACCTCATGCCAATTCTGATTAGAGGAGGGTGAGTGGTCCAAACTACCACTTGGGATGAGAGTGAGAGAGGTTGGTCCCGAGTGTTTGTGCCTATCGAACCGACTATAATAGGTTGGCCCGCACCGAGACTTACCTCTCTCGTGAGGCATGGCTAAGTAAATCATAGGGCAAGTGAAATCAACAATGGGGTGGCGAAAGGTGTGAGCGAGAGATGAAGGATGAAGTGCTAAGGCGCGGAGAAAAGAAAGCAAAATGAGATAGCGAACTGCGACCAAATGGCAATAATAAAACCCCCTGCAAGATGAAAAGAGCACGATGAGGGAGGAGTTGATGGATGGTGGCCATAATTGGTGGATTAATGGCCATTCAATGTATCGTACTAGTGCCAAGGATCCGAACCCGAGTCTCCATTAAGACCCAACGAATTGAGGCTTGGCGGAAAAGAAAGCTAGGCGTAATGAGTGGACATGGGAGGAGGGTGGCAGATAGGATCCTTAACTACCCTCGTATCCTCCCTGGTTGTTCACAAGTGTGCGCCATGTATCACCCGGTTGTTGACAAGTGCACGCCATGTATCACCCCATCTAGAGACAGAATTCTAAATGGTTAGAAATATATAATTGTAACATTTGTTTTTTCTTTCATCTCGTTAGAAATTCAACTATGTAAAATTGTAAATTGTTAAAAATGTATAATTGTAACATTTATTTTTCCTTTTAATGTTCTATTAGAGTTTTCATTTGAATTCTTTTGATATTTTTTTTATTTTTTAATTTGACTTGGCGCTTTGAAAATTTTATAATCCGTAAATAAAGTAGGTCTCTAGAGTTTTAATTATTTAATAGATTTTTCTGTGTGGGTATGAGATACATGAAGCATTCACATTGACACATCTAGTGCTTAGATGTTTTATTTGAATCCATTGAAAAAAAAAAATATGAGTTGTTGAATAACATCTAATGTTTTTTAAGTTTTAATATTTTTTAATATAAATGAAAAATATTAAGATTTTTTTTTTATGGTTATTATTTAACATAATTAAACCAAATTGAATTTAATAGTTTGATGAATAAATAAACTTAAATTTGAATTTATATATATTTTAAGATAAATTTTAACCATGTTAGCTATGTTACTGATTAACCCTTCTACCCTAAAAATTTTAAAGTTTAAGATAAATAAACTTGATAGGTTTTTGATGAAACTAATTTTCAATTTCTTTTTTCATTATTGCATAACTATCTATATCTATTAAAAAAAATTCGAATAACTTTAAATTATATTTGCATTTACATTGGTTATGTTATAGTTTGTGTTATGTTTTTATCATGTTACTCAGTTTAATTCGCACCACTGTGTATGATCAAAATCAGGACAACCATAATAATTTGTTTTTGTTCATGGTTGGTAAGAAAATTAAGATTATGTAGTATTTAAAATTGATTTGATTTAAATCCAGACTGTATTGACAAAAAAAAATTAAGATTTTATTTTTCCTTTTAATGTTCTATTAAAGTTTTCATTTGAATTCTTTTGATATTTTTTTTATTTTTTAATTTGACTTGGCGCTTTGAAAATTTTATAATCCGTAAATAAAGTAGGCCTCTAGAGTTTTAATTATTTAATAGATTTTTCTGTGTGGGTATGAGATACATGAAGCATTCACATTGACACATCTAGTGCTTAGATGTTTTATTTGAATCCATTGAAAACAAAAAAATATGAATTGTTGAATAACATCTAATGTTTTTTAAGTTTTAATATTTTTTAATATAAATGAAAAATATGAAGATTTTTTTTTATTTTTTTATTTTTTTGGTATATGGTTATTATTTAACATTATTAAACCAAATTAAATTTAATAATTTCATGAATAAATAAACTTAAATTTGAATTTATATATATTTTAAGATAAATTTATCTGATGTTTCTCAATTGAGTTTAGTTTGTGATTAAGAAGAATAGTATTTATCCTCTCCATCTATATTCATTTTCAACAAACTCATATCTAGTATATTATTTTAATAAATTTTAACCATGTTAGCTATGTTACTGATTAACCCTTCTACCCTAAAATTTTTAAAGTTTAAGATAAATAACCTTGATAGGTTTTTGATGAAACTATTTTTCAATTTCTTTTTTCATTATTGCATAACTATCTATATCTATTAAAAAAAATTCGAATAAATTTAAATTATATTTGCATTTACATTGGTTATGTTATAGTTTGTGTTATGTTTTTATCATGTTACTCAGTTTAATTCGCACCACTGTGTATGATCAAAACCAGGACAACCATAATAATTTGTTTGTGTTCATGGTTGGTAAGAAAATTAAGATTATGTAGTATTTAAAATTGATTTGATTTAAAAAAAAAAAATTAAGATTATGTAGTATTCAAAATTGATTTGATTTAAATCCAGGATATTGAAACCCAATTGCAATTTAACTTGGTAATCATAAATAATTTACATTGATTATAATCTTTAATTTCTTTTTCAAAAATGGTTATTTATTATAAAATAAATAATGACAGGTTTTTGAAAATAGCTTTAAAGTTGGGCTGATATTTAAATATGTAAACATTTTTTTAAGATTTTTCACTATTGAAACCTTTGATGTTTTTCTAAGCTTTTGTATAAAACTCGTATATCAAGATTCTAAGAGCTGAGGTTTACGTTAAAATTGGACTAAGAAAGAATATCGTTGTTACATTTTTAGTGGAAAAGTGATTAACCTTAAAATGTCATTAATTTACTTTTTGAGATTTTTTTTATTAATAGTTTGAAAGAATATCATTGATCACTTTGAATTGATTAGTTTCAAACCAAATCCACCAAACTAAAGCCTATTCCTATTTTAAAAGGATTATTCACAAGTTTTTCAAGGATTATTCACAAGTTTTTCACCATTCATTGGTTTCTTCCATGAAAGGTCCCTCTTGTATGAAAAAAATAAAAAATAAAAAAACTATTTTTTAAGAAAAATACTATACTACTTAGGATTACCAATTTAGTTTAAATCTAATTTAAGGAGTGTGTTAGTTTTTGATAATGTCACTGATTCTACTATTTGACATCTCTTTAATGAGTTACCATGCTTTTAAAACATAAATGATATAGTATTTTAGGCCCTATCTCAACGAAGACAATTAAGTGTTCAAAAATTGTGATGGAGAGTATGATTCTTCTATTTGAAATCTCTTTAACAAGTGACCTTGCTTTTAAGACAGGAATGTATATGGAAGCTATGGTTTCCTCAAAATTTATGATGTGGGGAAGCTTGGATTTTAGGTTAAGGGTTTATGTTTTAAGTTTTTACGTCCAATCTCTTCATCTCTTTGCAAGGAAGGCTTCTTTTAAACCAAACTCTTTGTGGAGAGTATGGTTCTTTTATCTCTCTATCTCTTTGCAAAGGAGGTCTCTCTTAAACCAAACCAAATTGTTAGTGGAAAGTATGGTTTTTGTATTTTAGATTTTTTTTAACAAGTGATCATAATTTTAAGACAATAATTGGAGGTCGCTTTCTTAAACCAAATTGTTAGTGGAAAGTATAGTTCTTTTATTTTAGATTTTTTTAACAAGTGACTATGTTTTTAAGACAATAATTTATATAGAAGTTATGTTCTCATGAAAATTTATGGTACTGAGCAACTTGGATTTTAGGTTAATGGTTTATGTCTTAAGTTCTTGTATGCAATCTGTCCATTTCTTTGTAAGAAAGGTTACTCTTTTAAAGTTTCTAGAAAATCCCTTTGCATAACAAACTAAAAAGTACATGTAGATGATAACGCCAAAAATGAAAAATATCCCTTTCAATATCATTTTAAAATTTTTCATATTATTTCAAGAAAAGTTTTGGCCTCATAATTAAAAACTTTTACAATACTTATTTTCTTAATAAAACCATTTTTTTATACCAATTTTTAGATATAATATTATATATATGATGTTGCATCTTTATTTTCTTATTAAAAATCAAATTTTATTATATCTTTTATCAATTTTATAATATTAATTATTTTATTTTATATTTTCAACAACTCAATCTTTGATAAAAATACCTAAAATCTTCTATAAAATCTCATTTGATTTATGATATATTTACCAATTTGTCGTAACAAGCTTGTATGGATGGTGACAAATCATACTAACATTATAAGATTCACTATAATCTAAACAATTAAAAATGTTTTAGTTGATGATTTTGTTGATTGTTAGATAAGTAGGTTCTAATAATATTAATATGATAAATCATTTTCTCTTATTAAATATTATATTAAATGAATTTTTTTTCAAATAAGTTAAAACTTTTATGTTTTTGAACTTTTTTTATTTATGTTTTTCTCTTAGCAATGCCCTGGAACCTCCGGTTAACGTTTTTTCGAGTAAATGAAATACGAAGCAATGTAATTCGTGCCAGTGAAGCCTCCTCGAAATTCAAATGAATCTGCCAGAGAAACAGATTTAAAAAGGAAAAAACAAGGGCACCTTGTCATCTTAAAAGATAACTAAACAAGGGTTTGCGAAAAGTCAAAACATATCTTTGACGCTCTAAGCTTTAAACGGGTCAAAAACGGAACCAGAGTGAATTCTTTTAGAAAGAGTGAATATTGTATCTGACCTAACGATATTAGCTCCAGATTAACGCCGTACCTACCATAACTACAAGACGATAATAGCGCGAGATTAACGCCGTAATACAGGTCCTCATTCTAAATCCATAAGGTGAAATATACTGTACAACTGCCCAGATTTAAAATAAAATGTGGGAGCATATATTTTATTAGGCTTTTGGGGTTAGTCAAAAGTAGTTGGCCGGCAACGGAGGTCATCATCAACAAAAACCTCTTATCTTCGTTTTCCTTCTATGTTGCGGCTTCGGCACGCGAGCTGCGTAGTGAATTTTTTTAAT
>ML792767.1:312114-325592 GCA_009831015.1 Picea engelmannii
ATTTTCCCTTTTAAAGGAATATTAAAACAATTCTGAATCAACATAGGTTGATGGATCTAACATAGGTTGATGGATCTAACAATGTCTAATCAATAATGCCTCTTTTGAAAAGAATTTCATAAATACTTCATGTCTCCATAATTGAGAACTAACCTAATTATCTAAACCAAAATATATGGAAACAAATATATGAAAAAAAAAAATTAAAAAGCCATATTTATTTTTTTAAGAAATCTATAAGTTTGGGAGAATATTTATATTTCCTAAAATATCAAGATATTTTTAAAAGACAAAATATTGATAATTATTTATAATTATTTAAATCTATTTTTATAAATTTGAAACAACAAATTAAAATATTTATTTATGAAAAATTGGATGATTATGAATTTTAATCAATCAATATTTTTATTAAAAGAATTATTGAATTAGTAAATATGAACATGTAACACAAAATAATATGCATCAATGTTTTAATATGGTTTTTAATTTTAATTTATTATTATTAATTAATTATTAATTATATTTTAAGTATCGATGATTATCTCAATTTTACATAGATTATCCTTATTAAAGCTATAAAAATTTGTTTTCCTTACATAAAACTTTAAATATGATATAAGTTTTTTTTTTTAATTATAAATATATTTAAGTAAACCTTTGAAATTAGGATAAATATTTTTAGAATTATAAATTTAATTCAATTATTAAATGATATTGATACCATGTTAATGTTTTTAAATAAAATTTAAAAATTATAATATTAAATATGCATAATTCATATGGGGTCCCTTGTCCCATAAATAAGGGGGTCTCATACACCAATTAAATGTATCTTAAAAATGAATTATTATTATTATTATTATTATTATTATTATTATTATTATTATTATTATTATTATTATTATTATTATTATTATTATTATTATTATTATTATTATTATTATTATTATTATTATTATTATTAATAATAATAATAATAATAATAATAATTTATATTTATTGCATATTTCATAGTTTTAATAATAATTTTTTTATAAATAATAATTTTATTATAAAATTGAAATAATGATGCAAATTTAATATTATAATTTTTTAATTTTATTTTAAAATCTTAGCATCCTACCAATATCATTTTAATAATTCAATTAAATTTATAATTTTACCAATATCATTTTAATAATTTAATTAAATTTATAATTTTAAAAATATTTATCCTTGAAAGATTTACTTAATTAAATTTATAATTTTAAAAAAAATTACATCATATAAAAAAAATTACATCATATTTATTTGAAGTTTTATGTAATTTTATAATAATTTTTCAAAACATTTTAGTATTTCAATAGTTAACTTATATCTCTTTTATAATCATAAATACATTATAAAACCTATAGAAATATAGAAAAATAAGGATAGAAATTGTTTTTTTATATAGAAAAATATTGGTACAAGTTTTATATAAGAAGAAATTTTGAAATGTTAAATTATTATATAGTATGAGAAGTTTATATATAGTGAATTAAACATTAGTCCATAGAAAAATAGGGATTAGGGATACAAGTTGTTTTATTATATAGAAACATAATAATATAAGTTTTATATAAAAAGTATATTAATTTGAGGAATAGAAAAATAGGATACATAGAAAAATAAGATACAAGTTGTTTTATTATATAAAAAGATAATGATACGAGTTTTAAATAAAAAGTATATTTATTATATAGAAACATAATAATACAAATTTTATATAAAAAGTATATTAATTAGAGGAACATTAATCCATAGAAAAATAGGGATACAAGTTGTTTTATTAAATAAAAAGATAATGATATTAGTTTTATATAAGAAGTTGTTTTATTAAATAAAAAGATAATGATATTAGTTTTATATAAGAAGTATATTACTTAGAGGAACATTAATCCATAGAAAAATAGGAATACAAGTTATTTTATTATATAGAAAGTTAATGATACAAGTTATATATATAAAGTATATTAATTAGAGAAAAATTTGAAAGGTTAAATTATTATAATATGGTATGAGAAGTTAAATTATAGTGCATTATACATTAATCCAAAGGATACAATGCTTTATTGTCATTTTTTTCATAACGATTTACGCACTGCATCAAGAACAAATATATTCAAATGGTAATTAGCGTACTTACTTATCATATGATATGTATTATTAACTTTATGTTTTATGAGTACATAATTAGTTAAAAAGTAAGGGGCCACAAAACTAGTTATAAGCAATATAGTAAGAGAGTAAAACTATAAAAAGGTTGGCATATTAGAAGTCTTTGATTGTCTATGAGAAAAATCATTAAAAATGTGATATGTTATTATTTAATATATGAGCCTGAAAAATCCAATCATTAAAAATGTGATATGTTATTATTTAATATATGAGCGTGAAAAATCCCCTACAACATAATGAAAAAGTGTCTTAATACAAGTGTTAAGTGTTAATGGGTGATAAACAAAAAGTGTCTAATACAAGTGTTAATGGGTGATAAATAAATATAACTTATAGTTTGTATAATTTTAATTAAAATCATTAAAAATGTGATATGTTATTATTTAATATATGAGCATGCAAAATCCCCTACAATATAATGAAAAAGTGTCTTAATACAAGTGTTAATGGGTGATAAATAAAAAAGTGTCTTAATAGGCTAAAGGTAAAGGGCTTTCGACCAAGGTAGATATAGCAAAAGGGTATAGGTATGTGGCTGAATTAATACAAGTGTTAATGGGTGATAAATAAAAAAGTGTCTTAATACAAGTGTTAATGGGTGATAAATAAATATAACTTATAGTTTGTATAATTTTAATTAAAATCATTAAAAATGTGATATATTATTATTTAATATATGAGCATGCAAAATCCCCTACAACATAATGAAAAAGTGTCTTAATACAAGTGTTAATGGGTGATAAATAAAACAATGTCTTAATACAAGTGTTAATGGGTGATAAATAAATATAACTTATAGTTTGTATAATTTTAATTTGTAATATATTAAGATTAAAATTTCAAAATTGGTGAAAGATTTATAGGTGAATTCGAAGTAAAAAAACACTTGAGTATTTGATACTCATAAGAATATTATGGTCGTGATTCGAATTTTCCGTTTAATCTTTTGCAATCTCAATGATTCAGTTTGTTAGGTGAACCTATTAGGTGAAGATATTAGTTGAAGATATTAACTAGAATTAATTAGAAACATTTTTTAAAATAAATTTGAAAAATATATTTTATAAAAAAAATATAAAAAATTTAAAACAAATGGTGATTTATTTTAAGATGAATAATGTTTAGGTTATGTAGAATATAAATCTCTAAACAAGATATAAAATGTTAGAAGCAAGTTAGGTATAATAAACCCCTAAACAAGACTTAAAACATTAGAAGCAAGTTAGGTATAATAAACCCCTAAACAAGACTTAAAACATTAGAAGCAAGTTAAGTATAATGTGATTTGTTGTACTTAACCCTCAAATTCAGAACTCTTCTTAGGTTATGTAGAATATAAATCTTAGGTTATCTTAAAACAAATAGTATTTTATTTCAAGATGGACAATGCTTAAGTTATGTAGAATATAAATCCCTAAACAAGACTTAAAACTTTAGAAGCAAGTTAGGTATAATAAACCCCTAAACAAAACTTAAAACATTAGAAGCAAGTTAGGTATAATAAACCCCTAAACAAAACTTAAAACATTGGAAGCAAGTTAGGTATAATGTGATTTGTTGTACTTAACCCTTAAATTCACAACTCTTCTTAGGTTATGTAGAATATAAATCTTAAGTTATCTTAAAACAAATAGTGATTTATTTTAAAATGGACAATGCTTAAGTTATGTAGAATATAAATCCCTAAACAAGACTTAAAACATTAGAAGCAAGTTAGGTATAATAAACCCCTAAACAAGACTTAAAACATTAGAAGCAAGTTAGGTATAATGTGATTGGTTGTACTTAACCCTTAAATTCACAACTCTTCTTACATTATGTAGAATATAAATTTTAGGTTATCTTTAAACAAATCTTGATTTATTTCAAGATGAACAATGCTCAGATTATATAGAATACAAATCCCTAAACAAGACTTAAAACATTATAAACAAATCCCTAAACAAAACTTAAAACATTATAAACAAATTAGGTATAATAAACCCCTAAACAAGACTTACATACTTAAAACATTAAAAACTTACATACTTAAAACATTAAAAACAAATTAGATATCATGTGATTTGTTATACTTAACCCTCAAATTCACAACTCTTCTTACTCTCTAGACTCCTCATAGCTTTAAAAATACAATCCCAAAAAGAAAAGTCATTTAAGACATTGTTTTTAATGTGAAGATTCGAAGGAGAATTGAAAGCATCCCTCACTTCGTAGTCGACAAAGGATACCGTCTTGAAAAAAAATAGTGAGATCACAAAATCTAGGAGATTGCGTGTTGATTGCTAAAAGTTAGCACACTATTTTGATTTCATAACAAAACAACAAGCGCTTCATCCCTACACCTTACAGGTTCATATTATATGGCAATCTTCTCTTACATTTATATGGAATAAATTTTAAATTTATTTGTTGTTTTTCTTTGGGTTGGAGGGCGCCCTATTAGAGACGATGCCCTTCCCATCATCGGCTGCATCACGCTATGTACTTATTTTTATTTATATTTCAATTATGTAGTAAATAGGAGGGCATGTATTCTTTTATATTTCAATTATGTAGTACATGGGAATAATTGTATTTTTTTAATAGTGTTCTTCATTACTAAATCCAACAAATCCAACAATTTTAAGTAATTTTAGGATACTAATTAAATTATCAAATCTATGTATTTTAAAATTTTTTTATGCATCTAACAATATTTTTAAAACATGAATGTAGTTAAATTAGTATTCACACATTCACATACAACTTCTTTAAACTCAGAGTAAACACATAATAATATTATCATGTGGTGTGTGCACAAAGTTGGTGGATGAAAAAGTGGCAATGAGGTCAGAAGGAACGCGCACTTGCAGGAACTCAGGTGAGTCCTTAGGAATGCACACATGTTCGTAATATTATAGGTTTGGCAAGGTCCAAACCTCTGCTCAACTTGGCACGTAGGTTCATCGATAGGAATGCGCACACGTTCCTATTGTGCTCGATTTTTAAGTGACCGCATGCGCACTTTGTTCTCATTTACATAACACACCTCACAATTTTCCCTATTGGAGCAAGCAAAGAGAACGAATAGAGGAGGATCAAAGCCTAAGATCTTTCCACCATGCCCATTGCAAGAAAGGTATGGTTTATTTTTTGTCACTTCCTCTCTTGGATTTGAAAAAATACAAAACAATTAGTCACGGGTTATCGATATAAATCCCAATGGCATTGAAAATTTATTAGCAAGGTTCACTACACATAATTAATAATTGAATTTAAATCTCTCAACAAGTCACTAATCTTGTATAGGTTTTTTTCAAGTTCATTTTAAAGATAATGCATATTTTTTCTTTGTTTTACACAAAACTATGTTAATGATTTTGTTGGGACAAAATGAAATTATTGTTTGTAATACCTTTGTCGTAAGTCCAATTATTAAATTTACTTATTAAATTACATCATATTATATAAAATGCATCCCATAGATAATGTAAATAGCCAGTAAGTAGAATAATGCGAGGAAAACCCCAACCCACCACAACCACCTAACATAAACACCCAAATCGATGAGGGGTTGGCCACATTAAGAACACATGTAAATCAATTAAGGGGAATGAGAGAACCAACCATAGAATCATCAACCACTTCATTGGTCATCATTTTTGAGGTCCATTGCAAGTGCCCAAGGGAAATTGACATATATTTACGAATATAGGGAAATAATATTTTAGTATTACAACACTGGATTGGATAGATACAAATTTAGAGAGTTGGGTATTTCAAAACAAAAAATGATGTCTATTTTTATTGATCCTCGATCTAGAAAATAACCACCTGTGAACAAGAAACACATTTGTGTTGATTGGTGTGTCCACCCACGAATTAGTGAAAACTAGATGGATAGGTGGTACATGGTATTTGATAAACCTCCCTGCAAAAAATGGATGTGCCTTTATATTTTTTGTGAAAATTATGGGCTGAATTTATTTTGGGCCGACATGTAAACTTTTTCGACATGGGTGACTTACAAGGGGTGGTTCAAGGATCTGCACAGGATCGAGATCATGCTAGGCATGATCCAATGCTAGTTTTTAGGGACCTAACCCCTCACGTAGGTAGAATAATATATTTCCATGTAATAAAGGTAAATATTAATAAGGCCTAACAATAAGGAAGAATAAGTCAAATGTAAGAAGACCTAATAGAAGCTTCGGCTTCTAGAAGGATTTTCCTATAGAATGTTCTTTTGATAGACATATTTAGTATAAATAGGAGTCGAGGGTATGAGAAGTTTCATCTTGGATATTATTGTAATAGAGATTTTCTATGATGGAGGTTGCCCCCTCAAAGAAGCAAGTGAACATTGCTCTCAGTAATCAAAGTGCTCTTTCTGGTGTTATTATGTTATTATTTTGGTATTATTGTGGTGTTGTTCTGGTTATATCATTGTTTATCTGCCATTTCTAGATAATTATTTTTGTTTTGCATACTATTTTATATCTGGAATATTACAAGTGGTATCATAGCACATTCTTCGTCAAAAAATTGTGGGTTAATTTTTTTCAGGGTAGAGACATATTCTTACGTCTTTACGCTACAAATATATGTCGTTACGTACATAAAACCGCGGTAGGGTATTCATACACGCATGATATACAAGTGATACTTAAGTGCACATATGTTGGCCACCCTTGTAACCTCTGTTGGTACCCCTTCGAGAGGTAGCACATCAAACAACAGTTGTATACGTATCGAACTAGATCTCCTAAATCCCTCCATAGATAAACTGATCGGTTGTCTGACTGCTATAGTGCAACCCAGAACAATACTCGAGAATATACTCTCTATTACATGGGTAGTCAAGTAGTATGGCTAAGGGCACGGTCTAGCCTCGTTAGTTGGTTCCCTGAGATATTGGGTCGAGTACTACTATTAGAGCTCGCACATATATCAGAGAGCTATAGAACAGGGAAAACCCATGTCCGTAGAACCCTTGAATACCCTAACCCTTCCGATGAAAACAAAAATAGATCAAACAATATCTATTGTCATGCAAATATGTCTCCCGCATTCAGATTGCGAAATTACTACACATTTCTTCCTGTTAAGCATTTGGGCATTTCACCAATGCAGTATTCTTCAGATCGGAGTATAACTTTGCAGGAGTAAAAAAAAGAAAAAGTTTGGATCTTGTTGGCACCATTATTTGATACCTATCACGTTGGATTTCTCTCTTCGCCCTTATCATAGTCATACCTATCATTTTTCAGCAATTTGTTTTTTTCTTGTGGACCCGACCCCCTTCCAACACCCTTATTTGGGCTTTACCCCATTGGATTCAACTCGTTGCCCTGATCGTTGTGATATACTTCACCCATAACCCATTTTTTGTTTGGTCCCACCTGCCCCTTTTCGTGTTCCCTCTTCATCATGACCCACACCCATATCCAAGACTTGGAAGCTCTCTTCAATGACTTCCACTCTAATTTCATATAAACCCAACAAGAAGTGAGACAACTCAGTGCCAATATTGCCACCGCCAATAAAAACATGCATTCCTCCATTAACGCCAAAATAGAGGACCTCAAACAAGACCTCAAACAAGACCTTGCTACCCAACTTGAATTTGTCAATAGGATGATCTGTGCCAAGCTACATATCCCTGCAGATCTTCCCTGATCTGACCCACCTTTGTAAAATGAAGATGAAACTTCCTCTCATTCCCAGAATTTTCATCCCCATCACTTTCGGCATGACCTACTCCTTTCGTGTGTGTATGTGACAAAATTTGATGGCTCGGATCCCACTGGCTAGGTAACTAAAATGGAACATTATAACTTTGGTATGGTGTTCTCCATCTAGATCAAGAACATTGGTAATGGAGAAAAAATGCCCACCAAGGGTATGTGGCTTGGACACACATTGTGGAAGATATTTATGAACTCTTTGACACTGACACCAACCATTTAGGCCATTTGACCAGGTTGAAACAATCTCTCACAATGGAATACTTTATAGCCTCTTTTGAGCGATTGGCTTTTCATACAGAGGGCACGTCTGATGCTTTTTTTTGAGAATGTTTTATCATTTGCCTCAAGGATGAGATTTGTGCCCATGTCCTCATGGCTCGGCCTCAGAGTTGGGTAGAAGATACTAAAAGAGCTAAGGAAACACAACATGTTGTCTCTTTTCAAAACTGAAAACCCTCCTTTATTCCTCACACTAAACTAGTCACTCCCTCTCCTCCTTATACTCCACTAAAGATCCATAAATTGACCAGGGTCGAAATATATGAACGCCAACTCAAAGGCCTTTGTTATAATTGTGATGACAAATATTTTCCTCGACAAAAGTGTAAGGAAAAAAATATTTTTATGTCCATCTCAGAGGATGTTTCAGAAGGCAACGTTGAGGCTCCCCTTGTGTTCATGTCTCTTGAACCTACTGACATGAACCCTTCCTCAAACCCTCCCGAAGTAGAACCGGTCATTTCCCTAAATTCTCTCACTATTTTCTCTGCTCCCCAAAGCCTCAAGATAATTGGTTACATTAAGCATAGGAAGGTCATCATTCTTGTTGATAGTGGAAGCACCCATAATTTTATTCATCACCACATTTCCCAAGAAACTAATTGCTATATCTGTGTCGTCAATAATTTTCAAATCACGATTTACAATGGCAGGTCCATGAAATGTGGAGGGTGTTGTGAAAATGTGCTTCTCCAAATTGGTGAGTACCACATGAAATCTCATATGTTTTTTATCGACATGGGCAGTTGTGACATTGTGTTGGGTGCAGAATGGATCAGGGCTTTAGTTCCCATTCTAATGGATTTTAAGAAATTAACCCTGCAATTCGACTAGGAGGGAAAAAAATATAAGTTCCAAGGAATGACTGTCGGTTCCATGGATATCATCAGTTCCCATCGCATGGAAAAGATGCTCAAAAAAGGTCATTATGTCATTATTACCCAACTCCATGCCATACAAGCCACTGAGATACCCTTTGTTCTGCAAGACCTCCAATCCATCCTTTCTAAAAATCAAGTGGTTTTTTATACTCCCCAGGGCCTCCCTCCTTCTCATGGTTTTCATGATCATTCCATTCCCCTTGTCCCAGGAATCCTTCCTCCCAATATCCGTCCCTAACATCATCCCTTTTCCCAAAAAAATAAAATTGAGAAAATTATTCAAGACTTGCTCAATGCAGGTGTTATCTGCCCTAGTATGAGCTCCTACTCTTCTCCTGTGGTCATGGTCCTTAATAAAGAAGGTTCTTGGTGCATGTTTCTTGATTTCCATGCCCTCAACAAACTCACCATTAAAGACAAATTTCCCATTCTTGTCATTGATGACCTCTTGGATGAATTTAGTGGTGCCTAGTTATTTACTAAACTTGATCTTCATTCTGGCTACCACCAAATCCATATGAATGATGCATAAATTCCTAATACTACATTTAGAACTCATGAGGGACACTATGAGTTTTTTTTTCATGCCCTTTGTCTTGTGTAATGCTCCCTCAACTTTCCAAAGCCTCATGAATCATGTCTTTTGTCCTTTTCTCCGTCATTTTGTCTTAGTTTTATTTGCTGATATCATCATCTATAGTAAAACCTAGACAACCCATGTTGCTTATGTGGATCAAGTTCTCCATCTACTCTCTCAACACCAACTTTTCCTCAAAAAATCTAAATGTGCTTTTGTTGCCTTGGAAGTCGAGTACTTGGGTCATCTTTTTGGAAAGGCCGGTTTTCAAGTGGATCCTAAAAATATTGAAGCTATGGAATATTTGCCTCACCCAAAGACTCTCAAAATATTGTGTGGATTTCTGGGTTTAACAGGTTATTATCGCAAGTTTTTTAAGAATTATGGAAATATTGTGACACCTCTCACTATTCTCCTTAAAAGTTATTATTTCACTTGGACTCTAGTAGCTGCTCATTCTTTTCAAACCTTAAATATGGCCATGTGCACCACTCCAGTCCTGGCCCTTCCTGATTTCAAAAATACCTTTGTCTTGGAATGTGATGCTTTCGGGAAAGGAATTGGCCCAATGCTTATGCAAGAGGTTCGACCTTTGGTCTTTACCAGCAAACAATTATCAAAGAGAAATTTGTGAAAATCAATCTATGAAAAGGAAATGTTGGCTATTATGCATGTCGTGGATCTTTGCTGCCCTTATCTATTGCGGAAACGCTTCCAAATTAAGACAGATCATCAAATCCTCAAGTATTTTCTGGAACAACGTCTTTCCTTCCTAGAGAAACAAAAATGGGTGACTAAGATCTTTGGATATGGTTATGGGATAATTTACAAGAAAGAAAAATACAATGTGGTTGCTTATGCACTTTCCAGAAAATATCAAGATGACGGGTCCCTTTTTTCTCTCTCCTTCATTGTACCATATTGGCTCCAAGATGTTCACCAAGAATGGCTACACGATCCCAAAAGGTCGCATCTGATATAACAATTGTAGGACAATTCTCAAGTCGCAGCAGGGTACTCTTGTATCAATGATGAGATTTGATACAAAGTCCATTTTTATATAAGTCAACAGTCAAAACTTAAATCCACGATACTTTTTGAGCGTCATGTTACACCCACCGTGGGGCACTCCGGGTTTACCAAAACCTATGACTGGGTCAAACGTTCCTTTTTTTGGGATGGTATGAAACATGATGTTCACAATTTTGTGGTTGAATGTGATGTTTGTCAATGAAACAAGGGAGAAATAGTCAAATCTCTTGGCACACTACAACCACTTATGATTCCCCCTGCTATTTGGAGGGATATCTCTATGGATTTGATTGTAGCCTTACCTAAATCTAGAAATAAATCAGTCATCATTGTGGTAGTTGATTGTCTTTCCAATCATCCTCATTTATGTTCTCTTCAACACCCATTTACAACCTCCATTGTGGTTCAACTTTTCATGGATTGGGTCTTTAAGCTTCATGGCATGCCTCATTCTGTTGTTTTTTATCGCGACTCAAATTTCACCAGCATTTTTTCGCAAGAATTTTTCAAGCTACAAGGAACCCAATTGCATCTTAGAAAAAATTGTCATCCCCAAAATGATGGTCAAACTAAAGTTGTCAACAAGTGTTTGGAAACATATTTGAGGTGTTTTTCATCGGAAAGGCAAAATCAGTGGGCTCAATGGTTACCACTAGTTGAATGGTGGTACAACACTTCTTACCATACAACTTCCAACATGACTCCTTTTGAAGTGGTATATGGACAAACGCCACCTTCATTTCTCTCATACTTTTCAGGTGTATCGAAGGTCCAAGGGGTTGACCAAATTCATACAGTTCAAGAGGCTATTCTTCATACCCTCAAAGAGAATTTGGTCATGGCCCAGAATCACATGAAGAAACAAGTAGATCAAGGTTTCTCTAAACATCAATTTGCAGAAGGAGATAAGGTGTTTCTTCGACTGCAACCTTACAAGAAAAATTCCCTCAAGGATGATCATTGTCAGAAACTGGCACCCAAATTTTATGGTCCTTATATCGTTCTAAAGCATGTGGGACAGGTGGCCTATTCGTTAGCCTTTCCTAGTCATTCTAAGCTCCATCCTATTTTTCATGTTTCCTTCTTAAAGAAGGTGATTGGAACTAAGTGCCAAACTCAAATGAACCTTGCCGAGTTGGAGGAAGAAGGCTCCATTTGGCTACAAACACAAGCAATTTTGGACCAACGTGAGCTTCATCTCTGTCAATGAACCATCAAGGAAGTATTAGTCATGTGGAAATATACAACTCCAACATATGCCACTTGGGAAACAACTACCATTCTGCAGCAATTTCATCATCTCAAGCCTTGAGGACAAGGATTTTTTTAAGGGGGACCACATGTTAGGGACCTAACCCGTCACATAGGTAGAATAATATATTTCCATGTAATAAAGGTCAATATTAATACGGCCTAGCAATAAGGAAGAATAAGTCAAATGTAAGAAGACCTAATAGAAGCTTTTTCTTCTAGAAGCATCTTCCTCTAGAACATTTTTTTGATAGACATATTTGGTATAAATAATAGTCGAGGGTATGAGAATTTTCATCTTGGATATTATTGTAATAGTGCTCTGCTCCGTTGGAGGTTTCCCCCTCGAAGAGGAAAGTGAACATTGCTCTCAGTAATCAACGTGCTCTTTCTGGTGTTATTCTGGTATTATTTTGGTATTACTATGGTGTTGTTATGGTTATATCATTGTTTATCTGCCATTTCTAGCTAATTATTTATGTTCTACAAACTATTTTATATATGAAATATTACATTAGGTCCTCGTCCCCTCAGGTGAAGGCCTATCCCCCCTGCCCAACATCCTCCTATTGCAGAGATATTGCATGAGGTACAAGTAGCTATATCATTATTGACTCAAATCCTATTGCAACATGATATATTTATTGCACTATCCTGGCAGGAGGTGTCTTTCCATGACATTGATAGACGGGTTGGAGCTTCATCGTGTACAATAGTGTTTAGTGAGGAGAGGGAATATGCACATAGCAGTCGTCCATGTGAACCTCACAAATGCTCGACTTGAGGGTAAAATTGGTATGGGCCTATTGAGGCTAGTGAAAAAAAGAGCTTCATGGAGGAGGTTAGTATCTATTGATGGAAAAATATGACCATATTCAACATTCGGTATATCACCTGATTAGGGTCCCAATTAGACCCTTTTCCATTGAAATGGCAATTTTGATTTGTTCTATGGGACTCCAGTTACCCATGTCCTAACCTAAGTTCTAAGATAAGTTATATATATACAACTTTCTATCTACTAATGTATAATGTTACTTGTTTTTATCAACAAAAAAAGAAAGGGATCACTCTCTTGTGGCATGCTTATAAGAAATAAATCCTAAGGATGAAACAAGGGTTGCGATACACCACACTAGATTTCACTTCTATGAAATGAGACTTTATGGACTAAATGAAAATGCAAATTAATCCTAAGATGCAAGAAAGAATGAAAAAAATCTATTTTATCTTGATTAGGACAAGATATAGATCTCATCCAAACTAAAAGCCAAGTGGTAAAAAAAAATGGGAGATGGATTATATTGAATTCAAGATTAAGATTTACTTGCAAATCATACAAACAATCCATATGCTTTGCAACTTATTCACACGAACATGTAATGTAATGGGGTAAAATCATGAAGCTGGGTAACACTTTCGTGACAATCGGGTCTCCAAAATTTCTAGCGGCAATTTTTCGGCCGAACAAATATTACTTTCGGCCGAAATATTATTCGGCCGAAAATTTTCACGTCAAATTTAACG
>ML792768.1:4566-19446 GCA_009831015.1 Picea engelmannii
GCTAGATCTAATTGACAAGCTACGACTGTCCTTATGTGTTCATAATCACATTTTTACTGTTTATTTGTAATGGTGTTAGAGTCACACCTTTGGAAGGGCCCTCTCTTTATTTCTGTATATTAAAGAAGGCTATATGGTTAATTAGAGCATTTTGATAACGGCCTAGTTACATCTTTATCCATCTATATTCGAATCCTCTTGAATTTGATGCTGAATCCATTGCCCAATTGGGTTGACACTGGTCTATTATTTCACCCATTATTTCAAAGAAAATCTTAAATCTTTCCTTGGGTCTGCCCCCTTGTGCTGGAGGAGAGTTGGCCTAAAGTGAGAGGAAGTGTTGCTGAGGTGACATTGGGAAACCTTCCTAAGTTGCCTCTGAGGTTGCACTTGTTTCAGGACTTAATAAGCTTGTAGTGCAGTTTTGGGAGGTAACATGGAGTCTAATTATTCAATCCTATATCTATTTCTAACAAGAATTGGCCACAGAATTAAGTGATCCAGTCCCTGGCTGACTAAGCATAGACACAGAAGCAGAAAATGTGTTAGATTTTCAAGGTGACTACACAAAGGACATTTGGGCTGGGGGATGCCATGTTGGAACCGTGGACCAGGAAAAGAACTGGGGGATGCTGACAGCCAGACCTTCGAACGACGAATACTGGGGGAGCAGGCAAAGAAAGCCTTCTCGAGCTTTGATCAAAGGCTTCCAAACACTGCAAATCAGAAAAACAAGTCAATTTTTTGGATTTGAGCCTACAAGCTTATTCAACAAGACATCCAGCACCGGTTTAAGGCGGAGCCATGTGTACTGATCAGATGGATTGCACTTTCTAAAAGATTTGGCTTTGTGACTTTGTTCAAGTTCCAATGCTTCCACGAGGCTGCTGGAGGCTGAACACATAGATCAAATACAAATTTGTATAGCTTGTGTTTCGTCCACCACATTTTTTTGCTTCTCAGAGGAGCAATCATATTTCCCCACCATCTATTTTTCTAAGCCATATAATAAAATTGTCCATATCTGCCTCTGACCCTAAAGTTTTGGAGTTCAATGGTTTTCATATAAGAGGATTTTGATCAACTGTGACTCTCACAGGATTGCTAGTTCCTTTATTATACCGGATTGGTTGACCTCCTGTCTGCTTCTAGCAACCATTCACTGCACCCCGACTAGTTTCCACAGTCCCAGACTGCTGATCTTCGATTGGTGGAAGAATTCCTTGCTGCTTGATTTACTGAGATCGCATGCTTCCCTGCATTTATTTTGTGCAAGTCCATTTTACACAATTTTCCATTGCATGCCTGTTGTTTCTGTCTGACTTTACGATCTGCTGTTTTTGAAATCAGTATCACTAATGCCACTGCTGCTTATGCTGCATTTGTGCAACATTATGTTGGTCGCTGGAACTTATGCAACTTGATATTGCACACACTGATTTTGTGTAGGATGCTGATTCCACAATATTGGGTTGTGGGTATGCTTTCTCTATAACATGTTGCTTCCACAACTTTCTCTTGGGAATTTTTTTGGTTTCATTGATCTAGGATTTATCTGACCTGAAAAGAATTTATAAATTATATAGGAAGTTGAATGTTGTTGCTTGTATAGAAAACATTTTGAAAGCCTCCTTATTTTCCGTTTTCTTGAGATATGCTATATTTTGCATTTTGGCTCTCACCGTTTAATTCTTCAATGTATGAAATTATTTCTGTAGATAGTATTGTTGTGCAACTGTGCGAACCAACGAACTTTTATCAATGTTATATTTTGACAAAGTTGGTGATATTAATGCTATTTACTTTAAAATTTGCAGCTAAAATAATACCTGTGGTGAAAAAGCAACATTTGTTGTTGTGTACACTTCTAATATGCAATGCTCTTGCCATGGAGGTATGTAGTTTCTTTCTAGAATACCCTACAAGTTCACAAGTAGGTTTTTGAATTACCACAAGATGCACCACCTAATTACATGTTGATGAGTTCCGGTAAAAAAAACAAGTGATTAATGCTCACTTTAGTGATGCTCTACAGGCACTTCCTATTTTCCTAGATTCACTGGTCACAGCATTGGGTGCTGTATTAATATCCGTGACTCTGATACTCATGTTTGGAGAGGTAAGTGGACTTTGACGGTATCGTTTAGCCAGAAAAATGTCTATTTTTATTTTATATATTTATTCATTGTATGTTATGTGCCTTCAACTTTGCGTGCATGTCAACATATACATACATGAAAAACCCTCTCAAGAAGGAGAATATATGACTAAAGTCTGGTTGCCCTTTTGATAAGCAGATTATACCCCAATCTGTCTGTTCTCGATATGGTTTAGCAGTTGGGGCTGCAATGGCACCAGTGGTTCGTGTACTTGTTTGGATCTGCTTTCCAGTTGCATGGCCAATAAGTAAGGTATTGAACCAATCATTCATGCTTGCCATCTGTGGGAAACATTCAAGTTCCACTTTACTTTTCATTCTGAATTAAACTATAAACTTTAATATTCGGAAATCAATTGTGTATTATCATGAAAAGTACTTTATTGTGAACACCTTAAAGTCTATCATCATTAATTTCTAAGAGCTCATTTCTTCTCCCTAACATTTTCATATTTAATCATAATCATGTAGCTCCTTGATTTATTGTTGGGCGAGGGACATGTTGCTCTTTTTCGCAGAGCTGAGCTGAAAACACTTGTGGATTTGCATGGAAATGAGGTTTGAGTCAACTACCGTCTACCACTGATTGGCATTTTGGAAGTATGATATTTTTGACATAACCACATTGTCAAGTTGAATAACGTGATTGAGTTTCAGTTGGGATTAATCAAAGATATCAGGAGTAGGAACTGTGTTGGTTAATTTTTCTCCTTTATGTGAGTTGTGTGCTTCGTAGATTATTCGATGTGGTAATGGTATGCTAATGTGTTGAATTGAATTGTCTTGTTAACTTTAATTTGAATTGTTTTGTTAACTTTAATTGATTTTAAAGTCAAACTTAGGAAGTGCCCCACATATCTGCACGTCTAGAAGAATGAATATACTGCAATAAGAAGTCCACTTGTCAGGAGGGCAGGAGGATTTTTATCTTATCCTTAGTTTTTATGCTCGTTTTTTTTATAAGAAAATATTTTTACCGTTTAGCATCTTTGAAAACAACCCGTTATCATTTGATGGCTGCTGCTTGCTTCAATTAAGGCAGGAAAAGGTGGGGAACTGACACATGATGAAACAACGATCATTTCTGGGGCTTTGGGGTTATCTGAGAAAACTGCAGAAGATGCAATGACCCCAATTTCAGAAACGTTTGCTATTGATGTTAATGCAAAACTTGATAGGTATATTTAGTACTACCCCTTTACCACCTGATCCATTTAAAATACATTTTGGTTGAGCTCCAAATCCAGCTACTATTCATATTGGTTTGTTGTGCTGTACTTATTTATACTCGAACAATTCTCACATTTATTCTGTGGTCTTCTTCAGAGACTTGATGAACTTGATCTTAGATAAGGGGCATAGCAGGGTGCCTGTATATTATGAACAACCTACAAATATAATTGGACTAGTTTTGGTAAGTATTCCCTGTCCTCCATGGACAGTGCTTCACTGGAAGAAATTACTGCTTTTGAACTGTGAGATGTATGCAATAAAAAGTAAGAGTTCAGTCCAGGATTTTGCAAAATTTGTACGAGCATTCTGTCATTTCAGAGAAAGTGGGAAGCATCTAGTATTAAATAGACCCGGAAGTTTATTCTAAAATCTTTATCTTTTTAAAATTATATGTAGTAAAATGTATTTGTTTCTATCTGTAGAAATTTTATGTTTTTATTTCTTAGGAAACTGAATTTTCAACTTTGGCCTTGTATTTTCAGAGTTGGCATTTCATTGTGTGTGATCTGTCTTGGTTGTCTGTTCAGTAAAATACAGCAGTTCTCCATATTTCTTTATTCATTACAAAGGCTTATGTTGTGACCAATTTTACAAATGTGTCTTTTATTTTTGTAGAAATCGCTTGATCTTTGTTTTGTTACACATGTACCAGTGGAATTCACATTCTTTCTCGGCATCAGTTTTTGATGTCTAGCCCTTCTAGTCTTATTTGGCTATGTTTGTAGCTAAAATTGTACATGATATAGTTCAATATGCTATCTTATGAGCTACCCACTTAAATGGATCCAGAGCATATTTCTTTTATTTAATTTATTAAACAGTTTAAATACAAGTCACGATATGTTTTTATCTTCTAACTTGAAAGCAATTTTAATTTTTATGTGTCCTAATACAAATATGTACTTTAACTTCTTTTGCACCTTGAATGTTTTTCAGGTAAAGAATTTGCTGTCCATACATCCTACAGATGAAGTACCCATAAAGAACGTGACCATCCGAAAGATTCCTCGGTATGATTTCATTGTTAGAAGAGTATTAGTTGCACTGTTTTAGAAGTAGTTACTGATATAAAGTGTTTAATTCAGTGCTCTTATGCATGTTTGCATGTTGTGAAGAGTTTGATCTGAAAATTAAGGAATACAGCATTTGCAAAATGACATTGGGAATTTTGAGTGTAAATAGGGAAAGACACCAGTGCAGGCAACACCAGTCCAATAATCTGCAATGCTTGTTTTAAAATTTAACCTTGTACCATGTATGCTTCAAAGTTGAAAAGTGTGAAAAAATATACAATTTTTAGCCTATAAGTTGCAATGAAGGTTCTCATTCTTATATGTTTGGTGAGGAATTGGAATTAAGAGCTTGTGTGCATAATCTTTAGAAGGGATCAACCCTTTCGACCTTCTAGTTTTTTGCCCTAAAAACTGTACAAAAGAAGACGACTGTCCCTCTGAAATCATTTATGGATCTGACAGCTAGTTGTGTAACTATGTGCCTTATCATTCTTCATGGTTTGAAATTGAGTTTTCTTCAAGAAAGAATTATCTATATGAAATTCGCAACTATGGGGTTGAAAGTTAGTTTTTTCCAGGTTACAAATCCCAGGGAAAACCCCTAAGTACTTCCCCTTGTTTCAAGGATGGTACTTGTTATCGCACAAATTGTAGTTTGGGAAAAGCCCGACCCAATCCACAAGATGGCGAGAACTATTGGAATACCTACCCACTGCCACCTTAGATAAGTACTCCCCTCTCTTTAGTGAAGGAGAAATCCTACACAAGGGGGGTATCCCGGGTGACCCTAAGGGGAAATGAGATGGAAAGTGGAGTAATGGAAGATGATGCCCTTATAGGTCAAATTAAGAAGTGGAAGATGGCTTGGGAACAAGTCTTGGTGATGGTAAATGTTTCCAAATGCTTGAGTACTTGCAGAAGAGAGTTGTACCTGCCCGAGACAAGAGAAAGACAAGTATACAAGCCCAATATTCAAATGGACAAGCAAGTGAAACTGCTGTTCTATATAGCAGCAGTAAAAATGATATAGATCAACAAGTGAATGATAATATAAGCTGCTAGATATGTCATTGAAAGTCAAGTAAAGATGCAAGAGATTAAGCTAGCAATGACTAGTATAACTCAAGTAAGATAAAGCTAGACTTTAGTGACAAAGTAAGGCTGTTAAGAAAAGTTATTGAAGAGATATTATGACAGCCTTATGGATGTAGCAAAAGGTTGTTATAGCAGAAGGTTGTTACAAATAAACCACCCAAAAGATGCGCTAAGATTAGTAGATTATTATGGCAGCTTATTGGCAATTTCTGACGGTCGAAAAGTCAGTAAGAGAAAGAAGTTTAGATGAGTTTGCTGCAGCTCTAATGTTTATAGCATAAAGTTTATTATTGTTATCGCACAAATTGTAGGTTGGGCAAAGCCCGACCCAATCCACAAGATGACGAGAATTATGGGGATGCCTACCCACTGTCACCTTAGATAGGTACTCCCCTCACTTTAGTGAAGGAGAAATTCTACACAAGGGGGGTATTTCAGGTGACCTTAGGGGGAAATGAGATGGAAAGTGGAGTAATGGAAGGTGACTTCCCTATAGGTCAAGCTAAGAAGTGGAAGATGGCTTGGAAACGAGCCTTGGTGATGGTAAATGGTTGCCAGAGGCTTGAGTACCTGTAGAAGAGAGTTGTACCTAACCGAGACAAGAGAAAAGACAAGTATACAGGCCCAATATTCAAAGGGACAAGCAAGTGGAGCTTGATGTCCTATATTACAGCAGTAAACAAGAATATATTTCAGCAATGATAAGAGTTAGTTACTGCAAAATTAACTATCAAAATTATCAAATATTTATTGGAGAATGAAGCACTAAACAAGCTGATAATTTTCCAATACTTAAAGCATAGACTTTGACGGTGAAATAGGGCTGCCAAATGAAGTTATCAGAAAAATGTTAGGGAAACCTTATGGCTGTAGCAAACAATTGCTACAGCAACAAGTTCCAACCATAAAAATCAACAAGTAAACCGTAAAAAACATAGCCATTAACCAGTAGAATAGTGATCTAGGTTTAGAAGTCAATTTCCATGGTTGAAAAGTGAGTAAATGATGTAAGAAAGTGAGTTTTTATGCAGCCCTAATGGCTGTAGCATTAATTTCTTAACAACAATGACAATTACAAGGCTAAAGAAAATGCCCTTAGGGCTTAAGCAAGCTTAAAGCATATGTAATTGATTCCAACTTAGACAAATGCAATATCTTGATAAATCACGTGTACCAATGCAACAAATTTATTTCTCCAATGCATTTAGATTAGTGCCTAGTCTATTGGGTAATGGAGTCTTGGGTGTAAGAGTTGGATCAACTACTTCTCTAGGGATGTAAGCCCTTTTACTCCCTAGAGCAAGTGAATCCAAGAAGGTAAATCTAGGAGGGTGTAAGCCCTTTTACTCCTCCTAGCAACCTTGAAAGTTGACTTATCCAATAACAATTGAGATGAACTTGGTGGAGGGTGTATGCCCTTATACTCCTCCAAGGGTTTTAGACAAGAAAAATCATGAAACAAGAAGAAATTACTAACAATATGCAGAAAATTTCTTACCAATTCCAATAGAAAGTATGCAAAACCCTTATCTGCCAAGAATATTCCACCAAAATGCCAAAGACAAGCCTCCAAGAGGGTAGCACACTACTTCTTCCACCAATAGATAGCATCCAAAACAATTTCAAGAGTGAGATAGAGAAAATGCCTAAGAAGGGCGCAAATTTCAGCCAAGAATGTCTTCTCTCAATTGAGAGAGTTATGTTAAAATGAAATGGAAATGATCCTTATTTATACAAAAACTCCTAAAAAGTGTTTGACAGTTTGTCCACATAGATTAGGGTAAACCACAAAATAAGGGAGCCATTCCCCCTTTATTTTGCCCCTTTACAAAGTAATTTGAATTTAACTTTAAAAAAACACATAAGAAACCCTAGAAACATGACATCACACCCTAACGGGTGACGTTTTAGCACTTTGGTGAAGTCGTTGGGGTTGCAGGAGAAAGCGCTAGGCCTCCAAAGGCCATGTGTCCTCAAGCCAATCATCTCCTCCACAATGCAAGGGGTCCTCCCATCCAAAAGTGCCAAGTGTCCATCAACCACCACATGCCCTAACCCCAAAACAAGACGTCAAGCCTAGAAAAGTGGCATAAGAGCTCCCAAGCAAGTCGTTGGGTTGGAAGAGGGCTAGGTGTCACTGTCCAAGGTGTCCTCTCTTGCCTCCAAAGGCAACGTCCATCATCCAACTGGTCCCAAGGTGTGGTTCATGGCATCCAACCTATGGGCTTCCTGCCCCAATGAAGGCCCAAGTTGGGCTTGTTCCTCCAAAATGTTCACCAACAAGGTCCTGCAAAGACAAACAAGTGCGCCCTCCAAGGATCTCAATTCAAAGCATAATGGCAAGTAAAATCACTTTTAATATAAGAGCCACCTAAGCATGTACATCAAAAACTACTTCATAAAATTAAACAAGTGCTCAAAGACCCTATGCAATTTGCCAAGTTTAGGTATGGGAGGGTTGACAAGGTGACCTATTGGGTGAATCAGTCCTTAAGTCAAGGAGTGTTTCCTAGGTGGAACCCTCTCTAAGTCATGTGGAGAAGATGAAGTTGATGGGGGGTAAGACTTTTGGGCATGGGGTTCATGACATACAAGGGTTCGTATTGTCTCATTTATGGGTGCCTTTGTAGAGGGTGTGTTGCACCTTCATTTTCAATGCATCCTTTTTCCAAGCCCATTTATTGCCATTGATTAGTTAAGGTCCAGAACGACTGGGTACTCCCAATGGGCAACATAAAGCTTGGGGGGCAGTACAACATTGTCACTTGAAGGGAGAGGTACACAGAGTGCCATAGGGGTAAATAAAAGCTTGTAACACACTGGTGTAGATCCCTCAACAAGTGGGACATTTTTATATATGTGTATTTGCTTTTGCAGATCTTTGATTTTTTAGGAGAAACATTTCATTTTTCTTAAGACCTCTTTGGGCGAGCATCTGGAAGGTTATGGTTTTGGATTTTATCTTTTTCCAGCTACATTTTGTCTGGGCCTTCAGCCCCTTCTTCCCATGAAATGAGGTACAAACCCTTCTTGGGTCAATACACCTGAAAATCCCAAAAGATAAATAGATGAATGTTAAAATTGTAGCGAAGAAAGGTGTCTACCCATGCTTTTGTGTCCTAGAGCATGAGGGGGACATTAAACACCCAAGTGTACTCTTTATTATTCTTGCCTAATTTTAACTTAGGAAAGTATGATAAGTTATGTTCTAATTTGTCATTGACTTTATTTGCCTAAGTTTCTAAAGTTCACTTTAGAAACAACTTAAGTTGTCTCAACAAAAGATTAAATCCCAGCCGTTGATCTTGAGAAAAGCTAGATTTGATCTTAGCCATTCATTTAGAGGCTAGATCTAATTTCAGCCATCAATCTCTTTAGAGATCTAGGGTTAGGCCTAAGAGGGTAAATTCAAGAGTATAAAGAGAGGGTGAGGGCACTAGTTATTCATATAACTCATCTCAGTGATTGAGAGAGAAAGGAGGGGGACATAAGGGTTTCTTGTGAGCCAAATTTTCTGCAGAGATTTCCGAGGACAAGGCAACATTTTTCTGAGAACAATGAGGGTTTGGAGAGGCTTAACAAAGGTCTAATCATTTGTTTGAAGGAGCTCATTCATTTGTGGAGTGATTCCTTGATGAAGGAGAGTCTTGGGAGGCCATACGACACACCTAGGAGGGTTTCCTATTGGCTGTAAATTTCCATATCTGATATGTGAGTTGTAATTTGTATTATTGTTGTTGTAGATTGTCTAAAGAAGAGAAAAATAAAGCCCTCATTTGCTGGTTTTCCTCGAAGTTGGGGTTTCTAGGGTACATCTTGTGTTCTTGTGTTGTTTGACTATTAATTTTCGATGTGCATGAACTTTACTCAGCTAGTGTAATCGTTGTATAAATTAGAATTTTTATTTCTGCAGGAAGATTAAATTTTCTGGGAATAATTTATTGTGCTTGGTTATCATACTATTGGGTTCAATAAATTTTTCATGGTATTAGAGCAAATCTATGATTGAACACACAGGTCACAGAAATTTACAGGTAGCTGAAAAGGAACTTGATACTACAGATCTGTTCATATCTAGTACAGATCTTTTTAGATCTAGAGCAGATAACTTCATATCTAGTGCAGATCTCTTCAGATCTAGTTCAGATCTAGCAGATCTAGTTAGATCTAGCAAGCCTTCTTCATTTTCAGATCAGATTTTTAGATTCCCATGGCTACTAGTGTGAGGTATGAGGACAGATTGGAGGGAGCCTCCAACTATCTTCAATGGAAGGTTAGGATTACAACAGTTTTAAAGGAGAACAAATTGTGGGCTTTTGCTAGCACCACCGTTACTCCACCCTCCTCAGATCTAATTGCTTTGGACCTCCATGAGGTGAAAGAAGCTAAAGCACAAAGGATTGTATTGGATGGTGTCAAAGATCGCTTGATCTCGCATCTAGCTGAAAAGAAGACAGCCAAGGAAGTGTGGGATGCCTTGACTAAACTGTACCAGAGTAATAACCAGGATAGGAAGATGTCACTTAGGGACAAACTGCATAGCACGAAGATGTCCAAGGGAGAGGGCATTACTTCTTATTTGACCAGACTCACACAGATCAGAGACGAGATGGCAGCAATTGGTGATATTGTTCCAGAGAGTGAATTGGTGCGTATAGGCTTGAATGGCTTTGACAAACAATGGGATGTATTTGTCAAATGCGTGGTGGGTCGTAAGCAGTTGCCTACCTGGGAGAGGTTATGGAATGATTTCATCCAGGAAGGGTCTCAGCGTGGGGAGCAGAAGAAGAAATCTGATGATGAGAACTTAGCGTTAGCCACTAAGAAAGGAAAGAGCAAGAAGCGTCCTGCAGATGGAACATCTTCAAAACAAGTTGGCAAGAAGAAGTTTGACCCTAGCAAGGTCAAATGTTATGTGTGTCATCAGCTTGGACACTTTGCTAGTCAGTGTCCAGACAAGAAGAAAGGCAAGGGCAAGAGAAAGATGGCAGCTACGACTGATCTGGATGCCTTTGCAGCCAAATTTGAGGACGAGTTCTCACTCATCGCTTGCATGACAAGCTCACTAGTCACAAGGACTTGGTACATTGATAGTGGCGCATCATGTCACATGACAGGGGTGCGTGAGTACTTCAGCAGGTTGGAGGAGTTCACCTCTGAGATCTTCATTACTGTTGGAGATGACGCTAAGTACAAGGCCTCAGGATACGAAACAATCAATTTCCAGAGGGAGTCAGGTAAAGCCTTGTCCATTTGTGATGTTTTATATGTTCCACGACTAACAAAAAATTTGATCTTTGTATCTCAGTTGGAAGATAGGGGATATGTGGTGACTTTTCGGAAAGGGAAGGTCTACATACATCCAGAGGGCTCTAGCATTAGCTTTAGCAAAGTCATTGGGGTGCGGAGCAAGAAGCTCTACATGTTACAATTTGAGCCAGCTCATGCTTTAGTGAGCACTTGTACCAGCAGTGGTTAGGATTTGGGTGAGCTATGGCACAAAAGGATGGCACATTTGCATCATGGAGTACTTAAGGTGCTAAGGGAGTCAGTGGATGGACTTCCAACGTTCAGTTCAGATCATGATGGAGTGTGCAAAGGGTGTGCTTTGGGCAAGTACACCAAGACAGTTTTTCCTAGCAGTGACAGTAGGTCCAAGGGCATATCGGACTTAATTCATTCGGATGTCTGTGGGCCCATGTCAGCAGTGTCCATTGGAGGGGCTAGTTACTATGTCACCTTCATTGATGACTATTCGAGGAAGACCTGGATCTATTTAATGAAGACCAAGGATGAGGTCTTCAGTCAGTTCCAAGAGTTCAAAGCTCTTGTGGAGAACCTGGCAGGCGGAAAAATTAAGGTGCTCAAATCAGATAATGGAGGAGAGTATACCTCGAGTGTCTTCAAGAAGTTCTATGCAGATTCAGGAATTAAGAGGGAGCTGATTGTGCCATATAATCCACAACAGAATGGCGTGTTAGAAAAGAAGAACAAATCTATAGTAGGAGCAACAAAGGATATGCCGCATGATCAGGATTTACCCATGTTTCTATGGGCTGAGGCATGCAACACTGTTGTCTATATGCAAAGCAGGAGTCCACACAAAGTCTTGGGGAGGATGACGCCTGAGGAGGCGTTCCCAAGGAAGAGACCAAAGATTGGTCACTTGTGCATCTTTGGGTGCTTGGTATATTGTCTTGTTCCGACAGAGAAGAGAACCAAGTTGGAGCCTACTGCAGAGAAAGGCATCTTAGTCGGTTATAGTGAGACCTCAAAGGCCTATAGGGTCTACATTCCAACACTGAGAAAAACAATGGTGAGACAGGATGTGAGACTTGAGGAGGACATGGCTCTCAGGAAGTCCTGTGGACAGATGTCAGCAGAAGGACAAGTTCAGATCTTACCTAAGGAGGAGGCTACTCAACCATGACCCCAAACTTTTGTGCGGAGTGGACATTAGCAACAGATTGTGCAGGTAGAGGAGCATGATGAGGAGCAAGATGCTCCAGTCTCACGGGTCGAGTCTTCTAGTAAGAGGAGGTCAAAGTGGGATGAGCGTACATTGAGAGAGGCTCAGGAGCAAGTGGATTCTCCTAGGACATCAGTCAGGCAGAGAAAACCACCTGAGAGATTTTCCAACTATATGGCTCTTATGAGCAAATTGATAGAGGTCGAGCCTTACAACTTTCAGGAGGCATCTAAGCAGCATGTGTGGAGAGATGCGATGATGGAAGGATATTCTTCTATCATGAAGAATGATGTATGGGAGGTTGTGTTGTGGCCTGAGGGAAAGTTAGTGATAGGATCCAAGTGGATATACAGGATCCGACATGCTGCAGATGGTAGTGTGGACAAGTTCAAAGCCTGCTTTGTGGCTAAGGGCTTCTCACAGAAGGAGGGGATCGACTTCAGTGAGACATTTGCACCCGTGGTGAGGTATTCCTCTATTAGGTCACTGATATCCATTGCAACAGAGTTAGGGTGGCAGATTCACCAAATGGATATCAAGACTGCATTTTTGAATGGAGTAATAGAGGAGGAGATCTACATAGAGAAGCTAGAGGGATTTGAGTTGCATTATAGGGCATCTCATGTTTGCAGGTTGAAGAGAGCGTTATATGGGCTCAAGCAGGCACCACGTGTCTGGTACAGAAGGATCGACATTTATTTGCTTGGGATGGGCTTTGTTATCGCACAGTTTGTAGCTAGGAAGAAAGGCTATAAAGTAGAAAGCCAAACTGGCGTAACAGGAACCTATCCCACCTAATGTCACCACGATGGGATAGTTCTTTCTCTTTAGGGAGGTGAGGCCCAGGGGAGACGTCCCCGGTGACCTGGGGCTTTGAAGAGGCTAAAGGATAATCAAACAATGACAAGTTTTCCCCCTTCATAGATCACCACCAAAACATATAGTCCGTCTTTATAGCCAATAAAGATAACTAGAAGCAATAACCAAGTAGAATCCCTGCTCGAGAACAAAGCAACAAGAAACTAATATATGCAGGCTTGGTTAGTGCTTCATATATATCAACAACTATCTTATATTCAATATAAGCAATTTGAAAGTAAATGTTGACAAAGTCAATGTTTACAAAATAGCAATAAAATATAATGTTACTTCACCAATAAATACTAGAACGATGTGGCATTCAAGTTAACTAATCAACACTTCATTTAATAAATGCTTTAATCCACCATTCAATTGCTTATAAATTAAAACGTTGTTGCTTTAAAGATGAGATATCCAATGATGACGTCAACAACTTAGGGTTAGTAGGTTAGGGTTAGTATGGTTAGGGTTTAAGATTCAAAGAGTTTGAGAGTTGTTTGACCAATTTCACTTCAACGTTGGAGGACTTCTAGATCAGTGCCTTAGGGTTTAATGGAGTCATAAGTGAAGGACGCACAAGTTGAAGGAGGAAAGATTTCAAGGACTAGAGGGAAAAGTTTTGAGGTGTTGCTAAAGCAGGGCCTCAAAATCGGAACCCTAGGGGAGAGAGGCTCACTCCGGTGTTGCTAAAGCAAGGCCTCGTGCTCTCTCCTCCTTCCCGACAAATGGCTAGCTCAATAATAACAAAATATAACCAAAACAAGAGGGTTTGAAGAGGGACGTGTTGCTACAGCAAGGCCTTTCAGCAAACCCTAGAAAGAGTATGACCCTAGTGTAATAGACCTAGGCCAGGGACGTCTCACTCTTCTTGGCTTCAAAATAGTACGGCTAGCACAGGGGAAGAGGAAATAGGAGTGTAGCTAAGGCTAGGCTCTTTCTTTCCTCAACAGTGGCTTAATGTTTCTCTATCAGGGGACATGAGACAATGACCTACTTGTGTGCTTGTTCCCTAGGGTTTTGATTCAACAATATTTATAAACAAATGCAAGAAATTAAACTACAACCATTCATTCAAGTAGTTTTGCAGAAAAATACTTACAAATCACCAAGAAATAACCATGCAAACCCTAGTTGTAACACCTTCCTTCAAGAGAAACACCATAAATGCCAAAAATCATTTCCTTCAACAAGTGCGCATCACTTAATCCATCCAAATACCCAAGAGAGGGCACCAATTTCAGATCTCACTAATGAGTGAGTAAGTTGTGATGATAAAATGAGAGTCAAAATCCCTCATTTATACAAAACCTTGACCTAATTTTACATTTTAGGTTAGGTAAAAGGCCGACAAGGCCAAAATATCAAATCATACTGTTTTACATTAAATTGTCAAGTTAAAACCTAATGAAGAAAAAAGGTAAGACGTCACCCCTTCCTAGGGTGACGTTAGCCCCTATTAGGGCAAATGTAGCCTCCTGAAGCAAGACGTTAGCCCTCATTGGGCTCCTCCAAGCTGCCACACGTGCCAACTGCCCTGTCCATCTGCCAACATGCTCATGATGACGTCATAAGCCTCCTGGTGACGTCCTGGGCCATCTAGAGCCAACGTCCCTCTGAAAGTGGGTCAATCCCCCTAGGCCAAGCAGTGACGGGGTGCCTCTGGTGGAACGTTCTCTTCTTCTCTGGTGCAAAGTCTCTGATCGTCCTCTGCCTTGTCTTTGCCCCTTGATGGGGTCTCAGCATCCATCTGGTGGGCTCTTCAGCCCCATGGAGGTCCGAACTGATCATCTCCCCATGTGTACCGGTCCAAATGGTACCTGTCCATCGGGCATGGTCCTGCACATCAAAGGCTACGCCCTCCATCGACTTATTAGTCATAGGGATCATAGCAATGTCAATCACATCTCATCATTAATATTATTAAACACATGCATAAAATCCCTAATACATCAGTTGACAGCTCAAAGACGTTACACAAGCCTGCAATACAAGTCTGGGGAAAAAGACAAGGCGTCCTATTGGGCTAGTGTCCACAGGAAAAGGAAAGTTCC
>ML792768.1:38929-65618 GCA_009831015.1 Picea engelmannii
TCACCCCCATCTGTATCCTTTTCTTCCAAAGGAAAAGTGGGACATTCTGGATCCTTTGAAAGAGAGACTTGTTCATTTGTGTCAGCATGACCAGCATGTAATAGTATGGGAGTCTCTTTAGAAGGTAATTTGTCATCTGAATCATGCTTCTTTAGAAAAGGGATTTCTAACATTCTACGAATTCTTTTGACCCTTTGCAAGATGCAAGACAAACTAATGCCTGGGTCAGACATGTTTAAAGGAAGTCTCTTTCCAAAAAAGTGATTTGTCAAGAAGTGAGTTAGCAGGAGGCTTCCTTCTGAAAGTTGAGGGAGGGTTATTGTACCTCCTTCTAGTTTGTGGAGTCGCCAGATAGTTTTCTTGAAACTACCAAAGAATAGGGGAAAAGGCTAGTGGAGTCGCCAGGTAAGCAAGGCTTACCAAAGATATGTCGTTGAGGAATGTAGACTCAGTGTTCCCCGGCAACGGCGCCAAAATGTTATCGCACGGTTTGTAGGAAGGGTTTGAGTAGCTTGAGTCAAAGCTTAAAACCGGCGTAACAGGAGCTTCCCCACCCACTGTCACCTCGATGGGGGGCTCTTTCTAGTTTCATTTGTCTTGTCTCGCAAACAGGTGCCATCCAGTGGAAGCTCTCTTTTGACTATCTCATCATTGGCAGTAATCTGAAAAAGGACACTCTTATCCTAAGCCATAACCCCTTTGGCCCTTTCATTAATCAGATTACCTAGGGACGTCTCCCTTGGACCAGCCATCTTAAATAGAAAGAGCCCCCCATCGAGGTGACAGTGGGTGGGGAAGCTCCTGTTACGCCGGTTTTAAGCTTTGACTCAAGCTACTCAAACCCCTCCTACAAACCGTGCGATAACAGGGCCGATTTATTGAGGGTTTCAGCCTTCTAGTGGAGCATGGCACTTTCCAGCTGAGGGACATTGGCATTCATTTTTGCATGTATTGGTCTTCATATCTTATTCAGCCTTTGGGAGGCTTATTGTATCAGTGGGAGCATTTTGTAGCAGGTCATACTTGTCTTGCATTGGAGCCATCTGAAGATTATTCCAGATCTGCTCATTCTATTGCATCTGATTCATGATTCTATAATAAAGGTCAGATTTATGTTTGTGCTTTATATCTTGAATGTGTTATGATCTTCATGCATTGGATGAATCTGTTATAATTGCATCTAATAACTCAATAACACCTGCACATCAACAAATCAGTAGTAGTTAGTGATTCCAAGCGAAAAATTTGGCTTGGGATCATTACATCATGACATGTTGAATTTATATGAGATGATATATGAGATAATATTGTATATGAGATATATGATAGATTCTATTATATGATTTATTACGATGATGAATGTGCCAAATATATAAAGAACCTAAAGGCACATATGGTGACCATCCATGAAAGGATGCGTCTCTAATAATTATAATAACTATTTATTATATATATTATATATATTATATATATTATTAATAATTAATAATTATATTATTAATTATTAATTTGGGAGAATGTCTACCCGATGTTGTCCAAACATCAACACTCCCTTTCAACGAGGGAGACATTTTGCACCCCGAGTCCATATCACTCCTTGTCATAATCAAGGAAGGACTACGCCTGGGCCCATTTACCATAAGTACACCATTGTGATAAATGTATCCTATCTCCCTTGGTCTGCAGCCCAATCTAGGAGAAAGTCCGCCCGATGCTTGGACATTCACCATAGGTACACCCTTGTGAGTGAATGTCTGCTCGATGTTGAAACATCAACACTCCCTCTTAGCTAGGGACGTATATTTTCACGATGTCTTCATCTAGTATTCCACTGACTACTCTGTAATCAACTAGTAGCACACTGCTACTACCATGCCATTGGTAGCTCAAATCATCTACCACAATCTTTATGACTATGTTGCAATCAACCAGTAGTACTCAGCTACTGCAATGTCGTCCAACAATACACAACTATTGCCATGTCATAGTAGTACACAACTACTATTCAGTGGTACACAATCACTGCCATAGTCTCACGACTATGCATCAATCCACTAGTAGCACACAGCTACTAGCATGTTGTCTAGTGGTACACAACCACTTCCATAGTCTTACGACTACATAGCAATCCACTAGTAGCAAACAACTACTAGCATGATGTCCAGTGGTACACAACCGTAATAGTCTGACGCCTACGTAGCAATCCACTAGTAGCACACAGCTACTAGCATGTTGTCCAGTGGTACACAACCACTGCCATAGTCTCATGACTACGTAGCAATCCACTAGTAGCACACAGCTACTAGCATGTTGTCTCGTGGTACACAACAACTGCCATAGTCTCATGACTACGTAGCAATCCACTAGTAGCACATAGCTACTAGCATGTTGTCCAGTGGTACACAACCATTGTCATAGTCTCACGACTACGTAGCAACCCACTAGTAGCACACATCTACTAGCATGCTGTCCAGTGGTACACAACCATTGCCATAGTCTCACAACTACGTAGCAATCCACTAGTAGCACACAACTACTAGCATGTTGTCCAATGGTACACACATCTACTAGCATGTTGTCCAGTGGTACACAACCACTGCCATAGTCTCACAACTACGTAGCAATCTGTTAGCACTGAAAGTCACACTTTGACTGCTAAAGTGTAAGCTTAGCACCTATCAGAATGTAAAAGATAATTTGGTTTTGAATAGGTGGATCAGCAAGATTGAGAAATAAAGGGAGAGGGCAGCAAACTGCAGATCAGTAGGCTACACCAATGGGAAATGGAGTCACAAACATCCCACTCATCTAAGGCACAAAAGCTGCTTAACAGAAAACGAGATTATATGCTGATAGGTGGAAGAAATGAAGAAGGAAAGCATAAGATAGAATGTTCAGTAAATAAAGATCCTCTCAATTTAATGAATCAACAAATACTTGAATATAAACAATGACTGATGGGCAAAATACAACAGATCCTTTGCTGCTTAGGTATCCATAAATCATTGACAGCCTTTGATCCTCAAATCTGCAATATATTCAAATAAGAAGAAATATAAAAGAAGAGTTACAATCTGAAATCACAGCTCTCATGAGTCTCCAATAGCAGTAATGCTTACAATCAAAAAAATGCCCACAGGCTTACAAATGAGCACGCACGGGAAATTGCCTATTCCTACTCTCTCTAGCCTCTCTTGGCTCATCCATCCCCCTTCTCCAAGAGATATTTCCTTCTTTAAATAGACAATAGCATCCAAATGAACTAAGGAGGTCGAATCCCATCTCCTCCATTGGATTCTAAGCCTTGGAGATAGGTGGCAACAATCAAAGAGACAAAAATCCAGCAAACTGCTAATTTTCAGGAATTTGTTGGAAGTCATTAATGAAATGTCTCCACCTCATTGCATGAGGCCTTTGCTGGAGCTAAATCTTAGGTGCAGGTGTCCCTTGACATCTAACTAATCCTTGAGAAGTCATTCGAACTCTCCTTAACATGTGGCAACTTCCCAACAAGGCGAATATCAAAACCGTGACCGCTACAAGAAATTAGTATGCAGCGCCACTGTGCAGAGTACGTAGCGCCTACTTCTATATCTAATATCTCTCAAACCAAAACACATTTTGAAAAACTGAGAGAGGTTTTTGTTATTTGGAATGTTATGAACAAAAACCTCCTCCAGTTTTCAAAAATACATCCTCAACTGCTCATAACCCAAGTTTTAAATTAGTGACTCAAAACTGGCAGAATAACTCTGCACAATTTAGCCTCTACCAGAATATTACGCAGCGCCTGTAAGTAGCGCCCGACTGTGTTTCTGCATGCAATTCGGTAGCATAAATCCGTGGGTGCTTTGATGCTTGAACTTGGATACTGGGAATAACTCAATATAATTTCAATTTTCCCCAAAACAAATAAAAATCCCATAACAATTGTATTCATTTGCCAAAATGAATAATGAAATGCAGATTTTGTTCTCTGTGAAATATTAGGTAGTGCCTGTAGGTAGCGCCACTTATGCAACGCTGAGGCATAAACCAATCTTGTGCTAACACAATCCACTAGTAGCACACAACTACTAGCATGTTGTCCAGTGGTACACAACCACTGCCATAGTCTCACGACTACGTAGCAATCCACTAATAGCACACAACTACTAGCATGTTGTCCAGTGGTACACAACCACTGCCATAGTCTCATGACTATGTAGCAATCCACTAGTAGCACACAACTACTTGCATGTTGTCCAATGGTACACAACCACTGCCATAATCTCACGACTACGTAGCAATCCACTAGTAGCACACAACTACTAGCATGTTGTCCAGTGGTACACAACCACTGGCATAGTCTCACGACTACGCAGCAATCCACTAGTAGCACACAACTACTAGCATGTTGTCCAGTGGTACACAACCACTTCCATAGTCTCACGACTACGTAGCAATCCACTAGTAGCACACAACTACTAGCATGTTGTTCAGTGGTACACAACCACTATCATAGTCTCACTACTACAAAGCAATCCACTACTAGCACACAACTACTAGCATGTTGTCCAGTGGTACACAACCACTGCCATAGTATCATGACTATTTAGCAATCCACTAGTAGCACACAGCTACTAGCATGCTATCTAGTGGTACACAACCACTGCCATAGTCTCACGACTATGCGGTGATGTTTCTCCTCTGCCAGTAGTCTTATTCACACCTAGCCACCTCACATGGCGTAGGCAAGTCTACGACCATAGCCCCATTCACATCTAGCCATCTCACATGGCGTAGGCAAGGCTAAGTTACAAGTCTTATTCACACCTAGCCACCTCACATGGCGTAAGCAAGACTTGTACCTAGATGTGCATTACTCCCTCAATCACCTCACATGACTGATCGAGGAAACCCTTGGCCAAAGGGGTTAGCCGACTGGAGGAGAGAAATGCCACACCTCCCTCTTAACGAGTGGACATTCTGCATCATGCCAAGCTTGTCTCTGAAGTACTCATACTTCACTTTAGAGAATGGCTTGGTGAGAATGTCCACTATTTGCTCATTCGTGGATATGTATTGGAGCTCCACAACTCCTCTCTGCACCATGTCTTAGATGAAGTCCTGCAAGAAACTTCGCAAGCCACACTGCTTCACGAATTAGAATACTGGCTGCTATATACTTTGCCTCCGCTGTACTGAGTGCCACTGATGTTTGCTCCCTGCTCAACCATGAGATCACAGTGATCCCATATTGAAACAACATCTGAAAGTACTTTTTTGATCCACTGCACTCCCTACCCAGTCAGAATTTGTATAACTCTGCAGCTACATATCTCCATCTAAGGCATATCTCAATCCATATCCACTCGTACCACATAGGTATCTAAACAAATGTTTTGTTGTCAACCAATGTACATGTCTTGGAATCAAGGTTAAAAGGTCCACATCCCAGTCCTTCTGACTAGCTTTCTTCACTGAAACAAGGGAATCCTCTCTAGGAGGTCCCATATCTCTTCAAGGTCTAGCCTTATGTCTGTCAATCCTGGAGGATGTCTCTCCCATCTGAATCTGAATCTGAAGAGGAATCCTTTTTGAATGAAAGTCTCTAAGCAACTGACTCTCTCTTAGATCAAGCCCACTCTGAGTCAGCATGCTCCCTCTGAAGCTTGACTCCCTCTGAGGCTATATATTCTTCGGAGTCATTTGCTCCCTCTGCATGTGTTGACCTCCTCTTCTTTTGCAAATGATACATCTACTATGACCAACACACATCCATCATATATTTGAAGTCATACGACTAACCATGTTGATTTTCTAGTGTTAGATTTAGACAAGCACAATTTTTCCGCAAGTGGTAATTACTTCCAATGATATACAATATTACTTTAGTAAACTCTAGAACATCACAAGTAATTACACTCAGAACATTCAACTACTTAGAAACTCCGGTTTCTTCCTTAGATCACTTCCCACATGTGAGAGAGAAAAATATGTGTCTATTGTTGTGTCTTTAAATTGATTCAAAGAGACACCTCTCTTTGAAAATTAAATCAAATTTTCTTTCTTATAAATAGTTGGATAATACCTCCCGTAACTACCCAACGATTAATTTGGTTATAATCCATCCACATAGTCTTTGACTTTGTTAAATTTTTCCTCCATGATTCATGTGATTCTTTGCATAAATATAGGTAGAAGTAAATATGCAGGACATTCTTCATATTTAGGTAATTTGACATTTTTACTAGAAATTACTGCCCAGCATAATTTATGGAATTCTTTCTATAATTTAGGTAGGAGTAAAAAGTAAATATGTTGTACATAGAGATTGTAACAACTCCATAAATACTCCCAACATTTTACTCTACTCTCATTTTCCTGGACCCTCCTGTGAGGGAATCAAGCCCAGTCCCGCTCTGATACCATGTTGAATTTTATATGAGATGATATATGAGATAATATTGTATATGAGATATATGATAGATTCTATGATATGATTTATTACGATGATGAATGTGGCAAATATATAGAGGAATCTAAAGGCACATATGGTGACCATCCATGAAAAGATTCGTCTCTAATAATTATAATAACTATTTATTATTATTATATATATATATATATTAATAATATTATTAATAATTAATAATTATATTATTAATTATTAATCTGGGAGAATGTTTTCCCGATGTTTTCCAAACATCAACATGACATACAAGGGTTCATATTGTCTCATTTATGGGGTGCCTTCGTAGAGGGTGTGTTGCACCTTCGTTTTCAATGCATCCTTTTTCCAAGCCCATTTATTGCCATTAATTATTTAAAATGTTTCTAGGTTGAATCCAAGGTGGGACTTCTACCTAAGCATGAAAAACATTTCCCAGACACGCTCTACCTTGGTTGGCATTTTATATTGTTATTTTTTACGAGTCCCATTATTCTTATGAGAGACATTTAATTTCCCTCGGGATCCCTGGGCGAGCATCTAGAAGGTTTATGATTGGCTTTTATCTTTTTCCAGCTACAAACCTCTGGGCCTTCAACCCCTTCTTCCCATGAAATGAGGTACAATCCCTTTTTGGGTCAATACACCCGAAAATACCAAAAGATAAGGAGACAAAAAAGGGGTGAAGTGTGAAAAATGGTAAGTATGACCAGGAATGGCACGATGACTCATTGGGAGACCTCCCAGTAGCAAACCCATTCCTAAGGGTGACCACTTACTAGGGCGCACTGTCAACCACCAAGGTGAAACAGTGCAAAGAGCATAATTTTCGAGCAGACGTTCTATAATAAAAAACCACTTTAAATGCAACATACTCAAATGCCTCAAATATTAAACTGACACTTACCACAATACCTGACTTGTACCTCATGGAGCAAAACCCATCATCTTTCAGAACCATGCTGATGTGGTTGATGCCATCGTCATGAATCTAGGAAATGTGGTGGTGAAGCGGGTCTCTATCTGTGCATGTGGACGATGTCAGTCATCTGTCTCTTGGTACTCCATGTCTACAACCTGAGGGCCTCGAGACATCATCTCCTTAGTTATCCCAAGAAATTGGGGATAACATCTAGCTCCTACTCGATGACATGTACTCGACGTAGAGTGCATGAAAACCTTAGCATCTTCTGGTCAGACATGTGCCTACACTGAAACATAAAATCGTAAAAACTGAAAAGATAAAACTGCAAAATGAAATGCAACGAAACTACCATCAGCAATCAAGATGCAAATGCAAGAAAGCGAGATGACCTACCTACTTACCTGGGACTTGGGCCCTGAAGAAGTCACGTACCTCCTGGGAAGTAATGCTTGAGGAGGGATCCATTCACTGGTTATGGCATCCTTCTCCCGTCTGTCCTGGACAATTAGAATGAATCTAATCCTGATATTTCCTCTATCTTGTAAGGTCCCAACCACAGACTATCAAACTTTTGGTGCATTCCAGGTTTTTCTCTTCTTTTGTCCCACATTAAGACTAAGTACCCCTTTTTGAGATTTCTTGGCCTTGCTTTACGATCAAAGGTTCCCTTTACTTTATCTTGATTCTTTGCCATTTGATCAAAGGCCATTCTTCGAGTTTCATCCAATTCCATGAGTTGATCAATTCGCCCTTGTAATGCTTCTTTATCTATGGCGAAATGTCGGGCTAATTTCAAAGCCGAAATTTGGAGGTTCATAGGTAGACATGCCTCCAACCTATAAACTAATTCAAAAGGGGTTTTCTTGGTAGAAGTCTTAGTAGTTGCGCGGTCTGCCCAAAGGGCATAGTTGATCTTGCTATCCCAATTTTTCTTGTTCTCTCCAACAATCTTCTTTACAATATTCATGATGTTCTTATTGCAGGACTCTGCTAATCCATTTCCTTGAGGATAATAATTCAAGGAGTGCTACAAGACAATCCCATAAATGAAGCAAACTCATTGAGCGCTATCGAATTGAAAGCCTTGGCATTGTCAGTGGTTATCTTGGCATGAACACTGAATCTTGTGATAATCTTCTCTTCAAGGAATTTCATTACCACATCTTCTATTGCTTTTTTTGTCGGGACGACTTCCACCCATCAGGGGAAATAGTCTGTGGCAGTCAAATCCCATCGGTAACCATTACTGGAGTTTTCCTTGAATTCGCCAATGAATTCCAGTCCCCACTATTGGAAGGGTGCCTCTACAACAACCGGTTTAAGAGGGAGGGCAGGGAGGCGTTGCTTTCTAGCAAATAACTGGCAAGGCTGACAGGATCTAACGTATCGATGTGTATCGGAGAAAATAGTAGGCCAATAATATCCTGCCCTCAAAATTTTATGGGCAATAGTGGAGGCTGGAAAATGGCATCCACAATATCCTGAATGAAACTCTGCAACTAGCTTGTCTGCTTCTTCTCTATTTACACACCTGAGGATTACCCCATCGAAGTTCCTCCATCCGACACCATCCTGCGTCAAGCAATACTTCATGGCTTTGAGACTTAAGGCTCTCCTCTTATGATTGACAAGATGATCAGGACAAGTAAGATTATTCAAATAGTAAATAATGTTTGAATACCATTTGTCATCCTCAATTTCACTTATGACAACATTGATTTGTTCTTTTTCTCCCATTTCGATAGATTCCTAATTGCTTTCTGTCAACATCTTAGCTAATCCCCGACCCTTGATTATCTTGGATGGTTTGATCTCCAAGTCGTACTCTTGTATTTATGAAACCCATTTTCCCCTTGATCCAAGACAATCTTGTTGTGATAGGGCATCCTTTATGGCGGGGTATGGGACGAAAGCTTTAATCTTGCTATACCCTACATAGGTTATAAAATGTTTGAGGGACTTGACAAGAGCGTAGGCTTGCTTTTCTGTAATGGTGTAATTTAGCTCTGAGTCTCTAAGGGCTTTGCTCATGAAGGCGATTAGTTCTTCATCTCCTTGATCATTCTTTTCCAGAAGAACTCTTGCGATGGTGTCTTCTTAGGCGAAAGAAAAGATGATGAAATCCTTAGAAAAATCTGGACTGACTAGAACTAGCGCGATAGTTATTGCCTCTTTGATATGTTGGAAAGCCTTCTTGCCCTCGTCATTCCATTCGAAATGGGCATCCTTTTTTAACAAGCAATTAAGGGGTTTCACGATTTCAACAAAGTTTGGGACGAACCTCCTTATGAAGTTGATCTGTCCGAAGAAAGATTGCAAGGCTTTCTTGTCTTTAAGGAGAGGGATTTTCTTGATGGTTTCAATTCTTGAAGGATCTATCTAGATTCCATCCTTGGAGATGATGTGTCCTAATAACATTCCTTTTATCAACACCAAAAATTGATTTCTTTGGATTAAGAGAAATGCCATATTCTCTGCACCTTTGAAAAATCGTACTTAAGAGTTGGATATGCTAATCTCTTTTCTTGGAGATAGCGGTTAGGTCATCCTGGTAAATCTCTATCAGTTTTCCGATTAGATCCTTGAAAGCATAATCCATGGCACGTTGGAAAGTAGCTCCTGTGTTTGTCAACCCGAAAGGCATTCTCAAATACTTGTATGTTCCCCAAGGGGTAGTGAAAGCGGTTTTGAGCCGGTCGTCCTCCTTTACGAGTACCCGGTTATATCCTGAAAAGTCGTCAAGCATGGACATCATTCCTGCTCCGGTAACCCTTTGCAAAAGGGACTCCATGTTTGGCAAAGGATAATTGTCTTTAAGTGAGGCATGGTTCAAGTTTTTGAAGTCAACACATATCGTAATGTCACCAGTTTTCTTTCAGACAATGAAAGGATTGGACACCCAAGATGAGTACCTAATGGGTTCGATTATCCTTTCCTCAACCATTTTTTGCAACTCCCTTTGGACTTGTGGGACAACTTTCGGGTTCATTTGTCTGACTTTTTGCCAGAAGGGTTTCGTGCCTTCTTTAAGAGGAATAACATGTTGTATAATGCCTTCACAATAAGCCTTCAAATCCTCATACGACCAAGCAAAAACATACTTGAATTCTCTAATGAGAGCGATCAACTGCTCCCTCTCATCAGGAGTTGTCCCTTTCCCAAACTCAACTATTTTTGGGGATTCCTTGGTGCTAATATTGAACTCAATGACTTCATCTTTGATATTGCTTGATGCTTTCCCTTTATACATATCATTTCAATCAAAAAGTCTCTCTAGGGGAACAATGCCTTTGGGTAAGGGCTCGTTAGGTATATCCATAATGTTAATATCTACTCCCTCAGCCAAAAGGTTTATCTGAGTTTTAAGAGAATTCACCCTCATTTTGAAGAAAACAAGAGACTTGGTCCTCACTATCAAAAACTTGTGAGTGTTTTAGATTGTCAGGCAGTGAAGGTCTGAAGTTTACTTCTACCTTGTAGAGACCGATCTCTTTGAAATGTTGTAAAGTGGAAGCGGAAACGCAAGGTTGTCTGCCAAATGATTTTCTTCTTTGGGGATAGCTTTAATTGAAAAGTCATCAACTTCTTTATGGAATCCCAAACAACATCTCTGTATTGTTTCAATCTTAGGTTTTTGGCGACAAAAATCATGTTAACCTATGAGACAATCAAATATAAATCCCCTCTTACTCGTAATGACTTGATGTTCATATCGATGGCGAGGTTCAAACCCAAAACTAGGGCTTCATACTCAGCTATATTGTTAGTGCAATCGAACTCAAGTATGTATGAGAAAAGGGTAGCCTCTTTATCAGGTGATATTAGGACCACTCTGGCACCTGATCTCGCACTTGAATGTGCACCATCAAAATCTAGTCCTCAACATCCATCCCTTTTTTCTTCATCTAGAAAAAGAGAGTTTGCTAGAATGAAGGTGTTGTTGATTCCCTCGTTGATAACTTGACGAGGAGGGTCAATACATCTAGCAAGTTCTATAATAATCTCCTTTTGAGTCTCATCTTCTGCGATGGGCTCTCCTGACTCATCTTCAAGGGTATGAGATTCTTCCTGTTCATTGGGCGAGGATAGAATATTTTGAATATGGTGCAACAAATTCTTTTCTGCTTTGTTTGTTAACACCGCCTCCTCAATTTTCAAACTTTCTTCCACTGAGGGAGTTCTTCTTTCAAACTCTGGTGTTTTCCTCTTCCCTATGACACTCATTATTCGAGTAGTAGCTTCCCTTCTCTCCTTATCCAAGTAATCCTTGGTGGCATGAGGGGGGTTGGGAGGTAGAGTAGTGAAATTGGTGAGCAGGTTAACTTGTGTGACTTCCTTGGGACATTCCTCAACTTGGTGGAACGAGGAAGCCATGTTCTCCTCAATTTCACATGCCCTTTCTTGGGCTTCAATCAAGGAAGAAGGGTGATCTTTTCCTATGAGGAAACCACATGGGTTCTTTATGGTTGACATGTAAGACTTGAGGACACTGTGTTGAGTGGGCTCGAAATCTTGGGGAAAACTCTTCACAAGGGTGTTGAATCGGTCATTAAAATCACATATACTTTCCCCTAGCTCCCTCTTGCAATGGTGGAGTTCATTGTAAAGGGATATGCAATCTTTCCTTTTGGAAAATCTCTTGACGAAAATATCTCGAAAGGTATCCCAACTTGTGATTATCCCTGTTGAGATATTGTCATACCAATTTTGGGCCTTCCCAACAAGAGTGTAGGAGAAAAGCCTCATTCGATTGTTCTCATACTGGTCATAAGGTTCAAGGGCCCTAAGAAATTTTTTTAGGTGATCCTCGGCCAGAGTAGAGTCTTCTCCTGAAAAGGTCGTAAGCCACTCTTTGAAACCCTTTGAGATTTGGTGAGGTGATCCAGGGATATTAGTCACATCCAGGGGTTCGTAAGTTCCTTTAACCCATTGGTTTAAGGGAGTGTTTGGTGAACAAGGTATGGACGAGGTTGAAGGCCCTGGATAAGTAGGAGAGGGTAAAGGTTTAGGAGGTTTTGTCTTGTTTTTAGGACGTTTAGGTATAGGTGGAGGGCTAGGGTAATCCTTCCCTCAGATTTGTCTCATGGTGGAGTCGCCAGATGAGTTGAAAATCTGTTCAAGAAAGGAAAAGGAAAGGGAACTTTCCTCAAGTGGAGTCGCCAGGAAAACTAGGGAAAGGCTTTGGGATAGTTTGCCAAAGTGTCGTCGGGGAACAAAAGAGGATTCAAAATCCTCCCCGACAACAACGCCAAAATGTTATCACACAAATTGTAGGTTGGGAAAAGCCCGACCCTAGCCACAAGATGGCAAGAACTATGGGAATACCTACCCACTGTCACCTTAGGCAAGTACTCCCCTCGCTTTAGTGAAGGAGAATTCATACACAAGGGGGTATCCCGAGTGACCCTAAGGGGAAATGAGATGGAAAGTGGAGTAATGGAATATGATGACCCTATAGGTCAAACTAAGAAGTGGAAGATGGCTTGGGAACAAGTCTTGGTGATGGTAAATGGTTGTCAAATGCTCGAGTACTTGCAAAAGAGAGTTGTACCTGCCCGAGACAAGAGAAAGACAAGTATACAAGCCCAATATTCAAATGGACAAGCAAGTGAAGCTTGTTGTTCTATATAGTAGCAGTAAACAATGATATAGATCAGCAAGTAAATGATAATATAGGCTGCAAGAGATTAAGCTAGCAATGACTAGTATAACTCAACTAAGATAAAGCTAGACTTTAGTTACAAAGTAAGGCTATTAAGAAAAGTTATTGAAGAGATATTATGACATCCTTATGGCTGTAGTAAAAGGTTGTTACAGCAGAAAGGTTCAACCACCAAAATTCACAAATAAACCACCCAAAAGATGCACTAAGATTAGTAGATTATTATGGCAGCTTATTGGCAATCTCTGACAGTTGAAAAGTGAGTAAGAGAAAGAAGTTTAGATGAGTTTGTTGCAGCCCTAATGGCTGTAGCATAAAGTTTATTACAGCAATAAGATGTCCTTGACCAATCAAAATGCCCTAGTGGCTCAAGCAAGCTATTAAGGCAAAGAATTGATTCCACTTTAAACAATTTGAATATCTCGTGAAATTACGCATTCCAATGCAATAATTTATTTCTCCAATGCAATTTTCAGATTAGTGTTTTGTATCTATTGGATAAATGGAGTCATGGATATAAGAGTTAGATCCACAACATCACTAGGGGTGTAGGCTCTTCTACTCCCTAGAGCATACAAAACCAACTAAGGTAAGGCTAGGAGGATGTAAGCCTTTTTACTCCTCCTACTAACCTTATAAAAATTGGCTTATTAACTAGTAAATAACATGAACCTTGGTGGAGGGTATATGCCCTTATACTCCTCCAAGGGTTTGAGGCAATATTATCAATGAAACAAGAAGAAAGCACCAACAAAATGCAGAAATTTCCTTACCAATTCCAAAATAGCAAGATCAAACCCTAGTTTACCAAACAAGGTCCATCCATAAGCAAGAGAACGAGCCTCCAAGAGGTGCACACCACCTTAGCTCCACAATATACCAAGAGAAAACACCATAATATAGTTGCACAAGAGAGAGATGATCCAAATTGCCGAAGTAGGGCGAAAATTTCAGCCCAGTAGTCTTTCTCACATGAGAGAGCTATATTAAAATGAAATGAAAATGATTCTTATTTATACAAAACTCCTAAAAAGTGTTTTTCCACATAAAGTCAGTGTAAACCACGAAGTAAGGAGGACAACCCCCTTTACTTTGCCCCTTTAAAAAATAATTCTAATTTGCAAATGAAGAAAACCCTAAAAGTGTGACGTCAAACCTTTCTAGGGTGACATCTTGGTCACTTTGGCAAATCGTTGAGCTTGAGGATGAAATCGTTGGGCCTCCAAAGGCCTTCCCTTCATGCATTGGGGTCTTCTCTCCAAGGTACAAGGGATCTCCCTCATCAAAGTGCCAAGTGTCCATTAAACACCACCATCACCACCAAAACCCTAGCCCTAGGGTGACGTCAAGCCCTCAAAGATGACGTTTTAGCCTCCAAAGGAAAATCGTTGGGATTGCAAGGGCTAGGTGAGATCCTCCAAGGTCTTTTCCTTTGCCTCCAAAGGGAACATTCATCTCTTGTACTGCCCCAAGGTCTGGGCCATGGCATCCAATCAATCAGCTTCCTGCCCCAATGAAAGCCCAAGCTAAGCTTGTTCCTCCAAAATGTCCATCAACAAGGTCCTACAAAGGCAGACAAGTACGCCCTCTAAGGATCTCAAGTCAAAGCATCATGGCAAGTAAAATCACATTTAATATAAGAGCCACCTAAGCATGTACATCAAAAAGCACCTGGTCAAATTAAACAAGTGCTCAAAGACCCTATGCAATTCGCCAAGTTTAGGTATGAGAGGGTTGACAAGGTTAACTATTAGGTGAATCAGTCCTTAAGTCAAGGAGTGTTTCCTAGGTGGAAACCTCTCTAAGTCATGTGGAAAAGATGAAGTGGATGGGAGTAATACTTTTGGGCATGGGGTTTATGACATACAAGGTTTCATATTGTCTCATTTATTGGTGTCTTTGTAGAGGGTGTGTTGCACCTTCGTTTTCAATGCATCCTTTTTCCAAGCCCATTTATTGCCACTAATTATTTAAAATGTTTCTGCAATATCCCCGATCCAGTTGATCTGGATATCTACTGCTGAACTACGGTTTTAGCTACTGAATTTGATACTCTAGCAGTTTATGAATGCATTTGAGTTACTGTGTGATGATGTTGGTGACTTTTGCATGTGTGTTCCAGTTTATTACATGTTTTAGCAGTATAAGTCAATGCATGCGAAATAAGGAAAATACAACTCATTGATATATATATAATGTTGGAAAAGCAGGAAATACAATAGTAACTGGAAGCAGATATGATAACAGTCAGTTAGATCTCATGGATCATCACTAGAATACAAAATAATAGATAAGAAATACCTGTGACCAGAAGAATGGGTGTTGGTCTGTGCATGCACGGATGAATCGGCAAAAAACAGTCTGGCAGCTCACGGTAACTGATGTAGAATCTGGAAAACTCGCCCTGATGGCGATACTTGTCGGAATGAGCTGGAAACAGTCTCAAAAGATGTGCCCTGGCCTATAGACTGATCCTGATGACTGCTGGAGTGAAGATCTGACCTCTGAAGCTCCGGATCTCACCCCCTAGGGATTTGCACACCTCCTGGGGTCAATGAGTGTGCCCTAGTGATTCCATTGGCGAAATCTGACGATGTATAGCTCAAAACGATCGTCCTGGTCTCCTCTGTAATGGGTCGGAAGGGATTCCTCAGATCTGTCTCGGAATGTCCCCTGGAACCCCAAATGTGCTTCCTCTGGAGTTGTGCCCTAAATGATTTTTTTCCGCTTTCCGGAATATTCCACCGTCATAAACTAACGACTGATGGCTCAATAGGTGCACCCTGGCTAGCTCTCTAATGGGTCGGAAGGAATCGACCAAATTTGAACTGTCACAAGCGGTCGCACAAACCCTCTCTCAACACTTGCGCCCTCACTGGCTGAGTTGCGCAATCACTGAATTGAACACTATAATGCACGGTGAAATACCTGGATGGTATCTCCGATAGGCTAGGGTGTGTCTCTCAACACTGAAACCGATCAATGGTGGTGGTTTCCTCCAAAAATCGACAAAACAACAAGAGGGTCGATTTCCTCCTCCTCTGCAAATATCTCAACATCAAATCATAACATAATGAGGAATTAGGTCGAATTCCTATATTTATACTCTTCCTGATCTAATTCACCATTGACTTCACTTAAGCTAGGCGCTTTTCCTCCTAAGGTGAGTAATTAATTAATTAAGTCCCCCTTTAACACCTTTTCGTTCTAATTCTTCGTTGACTGAGGCTTAAGTGACTTTTCCTATGATTTTTGGCTTAATTCATCGTTTAGCCACCAAATCACCCTTATTTCTCCCTTTGTTCCATGTTTGTGCCTGACTATAGTCTATGGGAACACATAGACTACTAAGTCACTCCTTGCTGGCCTACTCTTGGGAACAAGACATCATTGTCCTCCCTTCCCGAGATTGCTTGTCCTCAAGCAACATCAATCCTGGGTGTTGCAAAATATGCTCTCCCTCCCATGTGGCATCCTCCACTGGAAGACCCCTCCATCTAACCAAGCACTCTCTGATGACCCTACTCCTCAACCTGCGCTCTCTCTGCTCGAGCACCTCCTTCGACACTAGCTCCAACTGGCCCTTCTCATCCAAGGGTGGCAACTCCTCTGAAATGTCGATCTGTTGTCCCATGACCTTTTTAAGGCAAAAGACGTGAAAGACGTTATGAATCTTTCTACCCTCCGGTAGCTCTAGCTCATATGCCATCTTGCCTATCCTCATGATGACTCTGTATGGCCCATAAAACTTTGGCTTCGGCTTCTCTGCTCCGCTCCTCTTCAAGGAGGACTGTATGGCTGTAATCGCAGAAAAACCAAATCCCCTTCCTCAAAACTGCGCTCGACTCTCTGCCTGTCGTTGTAGATATTCTGTTGGTTCTGAGATGTCTGCAAGTTCTCCCTCATTGCCTGCAGAATCCTCTGACTCTCCTTCACCCAGTCTTTAGCCCCCGAGACCCTGTTGTCCCCATACACAGTCTCCACAAAAGAGGGTGCATCAGATCCATACAATGCCCTGAATGGTGACATCCTAATAGACATATGGTAAGTTGTGTTGTAGCAATACTCATCCATGTGTAACCATCTCACCCATGTGCGTTGCTGCCCTCCCACATAGTTTCTCAGATACCCCTCCACCCATTTGTTGACGATCTTTGTGTGTCCATTTTTCTGTGGGTGGTTGCTGGTACTCATAGCTAGCTCTGTGCCTGCCAACCGAAAAAGCTCCTGCCAAAACATGCTGATGAAGCGCCCATCTCTATCACTGACTATCTTCCAGAGTAAACCATGCAACCGGAATACCTCTCTGAAAAACAACTCTGCTACCTGTATGGCTTTGTAGTCCGTGGGTATGGCAAAGAAATGTGCAAATTTGGTCAACCTGTCGACCACCACAAATATACAGTCCCTGCCTTGCACTCGAGGAAGGCCTGTAATGAAGTCCATAGAAATGCTCTCCCATTTCTGCTCTAGAATGGGTAGAAGTTGAAGCAACCCCGCGGGGTGTGTCTGCTCGAACTTGTTCTGCTGACAAGTCATGCACTCCCGGATGTGTTTCAATACATCATCCTTGAGACCCTTTCATGAGAATCTCTCCCTGATATGCCTATACGTTTTGAAGTACCCCTGATGTCTTGTTGTAGGCGAATCATGACACATCTTCAGAATTTTCCCTTTCAGGGTAGATTCTGGAACTAAATAGATCCAGTCCTTGTAGAAAATGACGTCCTCTAGAGCCCGGTACCTATCATCCACCACCTGTCCATCCATCACCTCACAAGAAAATTTGTTTTTGGAGTATTCCACCAACAAATGTGCTTTCCAATCTGTGCAAATGTCCATCATCGAACACCTCGGTGGCCTTCTGGACAAGGCATCTGCTACAACGTTCCTCTTCCCCTTGACATACTCAATGTCAAAGTCAAAGGCTTGGATCTTCGAGACCCATTTATGTTGTCTCTCACTGAGGTCTTTCTGATCCCGGAAATACTTGAGACTATTGTGATCAGTCTTCACTACAAATATGCTACCCGCCAAATACTGCCTGAATTTGGTTAATGCATGCATGATTGTTAGCATTTCCTTGTCGTAAATAGAGTAGAGTCGTTCTGACTCGTTGAGCTTCCTTCTCTCGAACATAATGGGATGGCCTCCCTACATCAAAACTGCTCCAATCCCCACCCCTGATGTGTCGCACTCTAAGACAAACGACTAGGAGAAGTCTGGAAGGGCTAGAACAGGGCATGTGCTCATAACCTCCTTCATTTTATCAAATGTTTGTTGTGACTCCTCTGTCCAATGAAAATCACCCTTCTTGGTCAAGTCTATGAGTGGTACTCCCAACTGTGAAAAGCCCTTGACGAACCGCCTGTAGTAACTGCATAACCCAAAGAATCCCTTCAACTCTATGAGGTTCTTGGGTGTTGGCCAGTCCAAAATGTCCCTGATCTTCTCCTGATGAACCTGTACTCCCTACTCATTGATGATATGCCCCAAGTACAGTAGTTCTCTCATGCCAAACTCACATTTAGATTCCTTGGCATATAATGACTGTGCCTGCATAATGCTCAAGACCTCCTCCAAATGTGCCAAATGTTCATCCCACGTCCTGTTGTATATCAATATATCATCGAAGAACACCAAAAGGTATTTCCTCAACTGCCCTTTGAAGATGTGGTTCATGCAAGACTGGAAAGTGGTTGGTGCATTGGTCAACCCAAATGGCATGACCAAGAACTCAAAATGTCCGAAGTGGCATCTGAATGCGGTCTTCTCTATATCATGCTCCCTAATGTTGATCTGATGATACTCGGATCGCAGATCGATCTTGGTGAAGAAAACTGCCCCATGCAACTCGTCCATCAACTCATCTATGCGCGGAATGGGGTACCTATTCTTCATCGTTTTCTTGTTGAGAGCTCTGTAATCAATGCACATCCGCAATGTGCCATCCTTCTTCAGTACCAGAATGACTGAAGAGGCAAAAGGACTCGTGTTGGGCCTGATGTGCCCCATCACAAGCAATTCTTTGATTGCTTTCTCAATCTCGCCCTTGAACCTCTTGGGATGCCTATAAGGCGTGGTGATCACTTGAGTAGCCCCTGCCTCCAACTCGATCGTGTGCTCAAATCCTCTATTTGGTGGTCTCCCTGGTGGTATCGACCCAAATACCGGCTCATACTGGCTCAGAAGCTCTCTGATCTGTGGATGATACTGCTCTCTGCCCTCTGAATCCTTCTGTGTGGCGATCAAACACTCTACTGCATAGGCCACATCACCGTGACGGAAGATCCTCTCCATTCGTTTTGTCGATACTGCTCGTGGTGCTCCTGTAGACATGCCTCTCAGTACCACTCTCGATCCACTGGCATCTCTGAAGCTCATGGTCAACGTCTGATAGTTGAACCCAATATCCCCTAATGAATATAACCAATGTACCCCCTATACTGCATCTGTATCTGACAGGTCAACTACATAGAAAGTGTCTGTCAAGGTGTAGTTGCCTAGTTTGACCTCTAGGTCTGGGATCATGTCCAAACATGTCATCGTGTATCCATCTACCACTGCAACGTGGAATCCCTCAAACTCCTTAGTGTGTAACCCCCTCCTGGCTACTAAGGACGCATCTATGAAATTGTGGGTGGCCCCACCATCAACTAAAGCGATCATGCGTTGTCCTTGTACAAGGCTCTCGAGCATGAGAGTGTTGTACCTGGGTACTCCTGAAAGGGTGGCTATGGTTCCCCCTTTCACCTCTCTACGAGGTTTTTTCTCCTCCTTGGGATGTGCCACTGCCGGTATCTGAGGTTTCTTTGGTTGCTGCTCTGGCTCATGTGTGGTCTCATCCTCTGAGTCATTGTCTGTCCGTGCCCCGATATCCTCGTCCTTCTCGTCACCGCCTGATTCCACCTCAATGTAGTGGATCTGTCCCTTTCCCATGCATCTATGCCCTGGGACCCAAGGGTCTCTGCAAGAGAAGCAAAGCTTCTTCCTCATCAACTCATGTCTCGTGTCATCATCCAGCTTGGGCTTACCCTTCCATTCCCTTTGAGGATTCTTTTGATCCTTGTCTTTTTGTGGTACAAAGGCTTTGGTAAAGGTTTTGGGTTTCATCACTGACTCCCCCATGTCTCTCGTGTGCACAATGGCTTCCTGTAAGGTGTAAGGCTTGAAAGCCTTAACACAACCCCTCAATGGCTTTGTCAAAGCCTCGGTGAAAAGCATCACCAATCTGTGCTCTGATATATCGGATACGACCACTGCCTTCCGCTGGAACTCTGAGATGAAGGCCTCAACTGTGTAAGGTCTCTGAAATGGGGCTCTAGGTCTCTCCTATCAAATCTCTCCATCAACCTCTCAGTGAACTCTAAATATGAAGTAATGCGGTTGTGACCCAACGTCACCAGTCCATGGTACCACCACTCGTGGGCCTCCCCCTCCAAGTGCAATGTGGCGAAGCTAATAGCTTTCGACTCTGTCATCGGGTTAAGCTTGAAGTATGTGTCAAGCTGTTGAACCGATGCCTGAGTTGAGCAACGTGATGATCCGTCGAAAGTAGGAATGTTCAGCTTTCCCACTTTCGTGATGAAATCCATGTTGTGAGTTTGCCCGTTGCCTCTCTGTGCCTCCCGGGGTCTGTTTCGATATCTGATCGAATAGTAGTCCATCAAACTCATGTCAACATGGAACTCCAGTCCTAGTGCCAAGTAGTCTCTCCTGTACTCCTCGAACGGATCCTGTGGCACCTCCTGTCCCTGACCCGGTTGTCCCAAAGGCTATCCCAATGTCTGTCCTGTCTGGAACTGTGGATATAAAGGTTGGGGAATCCTCCCAGACAATGTGTAAGCTCAGGCTAGTGAAGAGTTTGTACTATCCCCTCCCTGAGATCCACTGGAGCCATTGACCCCACCTCCCTGATGTCCTCCTGAACCACTCAGCCCTTCTGCGGCATTGGCACCTATAATGCTCATGCTATGCTGGAGCATCTGTGCACTAAGGTTCATCTGTTGTATGGTTGTCAACAGGTCTCTCTGCCCCCTAGCTAGGTTACTCAACATGGCCTGCGTACTGTCAAAATGTATCTTGGGGCTTTTCCCCCTGCCCTTTGGTGTCTCGCGCCTGTCACCCATAGTCCTCTCTATCTCGGCCTCTATGTCTGAACTAATATGCTCTTTGTCCTCTATCTCTGGCTCTGTATCTGATTGAGTGTGGAAGGGGGTGTAATCCCTTCGGTTTCTATCTCTCCTATCTCTTCTATGACCTCTGTGGTACTGAATGTACTCGTCCCCAATATGTCCTCAACCCTCTAGGTATTCTTCACCTGTTCCCGGAATCATGGGGTCATGAGAAGCACTTCACAAGCTGGCAGGAAGAAGACTTTGATACCACTGCAATATCCACGGTCCAGCTGATCTGGATGTCTACTGTTGAACTATGGTTTTGGCTACTGAATTTGATACTCTAGCGGTTTCTGAATGCGTTTGAGTTACTGTGTGATGATGTTGGTGACTTTTGCATGTTTGTTCCAGTTTATTATATGTTTTAGCAGTATAAGTCAATGCATGCGAAATAAGGACAACACAACTCACTAATATATATATAATGCTGGAAAAGCAAGAAATACAATAGTAACTGGAAGTAGATATGATAATCGTCAGTTAGATCTCATGGATCGTCACTGGAATACAAAATAATAGATAAGAAATACCTGTGACCAAAATAATGGGTGCTAGTCTGCGCATGCACGGATGAATCGGCAAAAAGCAGTCTGGGAGCTCATGGTAACTGCTGTAGAATCCAGAAAACTTGCCATGATGGCGATACCCGTCAGAATGAGCTGGAAACTGTCTCAAAAGATGTGCCCTAACCTCTAGACTGATCCTAATGACTGTCGGACTGAAGATCCGACCTCTAAAGCTCCGAATCTCACCCCCTGGCGGTTTGCGCACATCCTGGGCTCAATGAGTGCGCCCTAGTGATTCCATCGGCGGAATCTAACGATGTATAGCTCAAAACGATCGTCCTGGTCTCCTTTGTAATGGGTCAGAAGGGATTCCTCAGATCTGTCTCGGAATGTCCCCTGGAACCCCAAATGTGCTTCCTCTAGAGTTGTGCCCTAAATGACTGTTTTCCGCTTTTTAGAAGATTCCACCATTGGAAACTGACGACCGATGGCTCAATAGGTGCGCCCTAGCTAGCTCTCTAATGAGTCGGAAGGAATCGTCCAAATCTGAAGTGTCACAAGCGGCCGCACAAACCCTCTCTCAACACTTGGGCCCTCACTGGCTGAGTTGCGCAATCACTGAACTAAACACTGTAATGCACGGTGAAATACCTGGATGGTATCTCCGATAGGCTAGGGTGTGTCTCTCAACACCAAAACCAATCAATGGTGGTGGTTTCCTCCAGAAATCCACAAAACAACAAGAGGGTCAATTTCCTCCTCCTCTGCAAATATCTCAACATCAAATCATAACATAATGAGGAATTAGGTCGAATTCCTCCCTTTATACTCTTCTCGATCTAATTCACCATTGATTTCACTTAAGCTAGGCGCTTTTCCTCCTAAGGTGAGTAATTAATTAATTAAGTCCCCCTTTAGTACCTTTTCGTTCTAATTCTTCGTTGACTTAAGCTTAAGTGACTTTTCCTATGCGTTTAGCCACCAAATCACCCTTATTTCTCCCTTTGTTCCCTGTTTGTGCCTAACTATAGTCTACGGGAACACATAGACTACTAAGTCACTCCCTGCTGGCCTACTCTTGGGAACGGGACATCACAGTTTCCAGGTTGAAGCCAAGGTGGGACTTCTACCTAAGCATGAAAAACATTGCCCACCTTGACTCTACCCTAGTCACACTATGCTTCCCCAATTTGAAGACAATGTGTGGGGCTTCTACCTAAGCATGAAAAACATTGCCCACACATGCTCTACCTTAGTTGGCATTTTATATTGTTATTTTTTACGGGTCCCGTCAGTTTTTTATGAGAGACATTTCATTTTCCTCGTGATTCCAGGGCGAGCATCTAGAAGGCTTATGATTGGATTTTATCTTTTTCCAGCTACAAACCTCTAGGCCTTCAACTCCTTCTTTCCATGAAATGAGGTACAATCCCTTCTTGGGTCAATACACCCGAAAATCCCAAAAGATTAGGAGACGAAAAAGGGATGAATTGTGAAAAATGGTAAGTATGATTGGGAATGACACGATGACTCATTGAGGAGACCTCCTAGTAGCAAACCCATCCCTAAGGGTGACCACTTACTAGGGAGCAATGTCAACCACCAAGGTGAAACAGGGCAAAGAGCATAATTTCCAAGCAGATGTTCTATAATCAAAAGCAGCTTTAAATGCAACATACTCAAATGCCTCAAATATTAAACTGACACTTACCACAATACCTGACTTGTACCTCATGGAGCAAGACCCATCGTCTTCCAGAACCAAGTTGATGTGGGTATGCCATCGTCACGAATCAAGGGAATGTGGTGGTGAAGCGAGTCTTTGTCTGTGCATGTAGACGTTGTCAGTCAGTTGTCTCTCGGTACTCCATGTCTGCAACCTGAGGGCCTCAAAACATCATCTCCTTAGTTATCCCTAGAAATTGGGGATAACAGTACCTAGGGTAAACTCTAGAATCTTCAGGGAAAAAGGTTAGTCATCAACAGGGCTCGAAGCCATAACAATAATATACTCATAAAGAGCTCACATGTCACTTGCAGGAATTGAAATTGAGTGGGGATCGCTCCTCCCAACCACCCGAGCTAAACCCAATTGACAATGGGGTTGAAAGCTCTGAAAGGCCTCCGTGTCATGAATCTATGTACTATTGCAGAGCTTTCAACCCCATTGTCAATTGGGTTTAGCTTAGGTTGTTGGGAGGTATGATCCCCACCCAATTTCATTTCCCGCAAGTGACATGTGAGCTCTTTATGAGTACATGCCAAACTTGTGTCTGACACATGTCCCGATTATAGGACATGTGTCATGCTTAGAGAGAGACTCAAGCTCACGTTTTCTCATGCAGGTTGGAGGTGCGAGGTGTTTTGGTGTGTGAGTGAGGGTTATTTTTCCCTACTAATTGTTGAAATAATGTAACTGCAAAGTGTATTCTTATTATTATCTGATATATTATTCATTGGATCAATCCCCATTGTGGATTGATCATGTCGGCTATTGTAATAGGACCAAATCCCCTTTTTCGGATTGGTCAAATGATAATTATAATAGGCAGAATAAGAAGTCGGCCCCAACAGATTTTAAAGAGGCCCCAGAATATATTAAAGGTGGTTATAACCACCCAGTTTGAGAAGTCGGCCTTGCCAGTGTTGTATAAATAAAGAGGCCAGCGCCTCACTTAGACACACAACTCACTTGCTCATTTGAGAGACAAGTTTCAGAATTGCAGTTGGAGAAGAAAGAGAGAGAGTGGCGCATCTTTTGGAGAGGATCTTCTGTATTAGCTTGAGTTATCTCTTGGCATTGTATTGGCTATCTATAATAAGGAATTTTTGCTGGGTTTTCTTCCCCGAGAGGGTTTCCCAGGATAAATGCTATGTCTCTTGTGATTATGTATTTCTTAGTGATCTTGTCTTTATGTTGTTGTTATCTATTGAAATGCAAAGAACTATAATAATGGCATAAACATTAACATGGTTTCAGAGCCAAGTTGAAAAGAGCATCTTTCGCAAGAGAAAAACGTCACTGTTGTCGTACATGCAAATTAGGGCTTTTTGATGGTGAAGCATTTCAACCCTAAAACCATCTAGAAAAGTGTGCCCTCCCTCAAGGATTACTTTGGCATCATCAGCGCACCTTTTCAGTGGGTGGATCTCCCGGAAAGTGAAACCCTAGTTTCACAGAAGTACCAGAAAACCAGTGAACCAGAAGTACCAGAGGTACCAGAAGCACCAGTCCAGAAATCCGCAGATCAAGTTTGGAAGGGTAAAAGTTGGATTTTCTCAGATCCAAGCACACCAGGGTACTCGCCTCAGCCAAGCGCATCTCCTGGTAAGTTCAAAATTTGATTTTGAGCACTTTCATTTTTTGGTCATTTTCCTAGCTCTAGGTAAAAGAAGTCTGCAAGCACGAAGCTTGCTGAAAAACTGTAAGGCGTGGAAAATTTCTGTGCCTGGAAGTATAGGATCGACCTGATCCTTGCAGAGAATGACCTAGCAAGATTCATCAAAGAAGAAGTGTCGGAACCCGAAGATGCCGCAGAGAAAGCAAAGCATCAAAATGACACAATCAAGGCCCAAAGAATCATTGCAGATTCAATCAAAGACCACCTAATTCCTTATGTGTCAACAAAGAACACTCCGAAAGAAATGTTTGATGCCCTAAGCAGACTGTACGAAGGAAAGAACATAAACTGGAAGATGAATCTAAGAACTTAACTAAAGAATACGAGGATGTAGAAAGGAGAAATGATCCAAGAATATTTCTCTAGAATTTCAGAATTCAAACAACAGTTAGAAGCGATTGAAGACACCATAGACGAAGACGAGCTCATAATGACGGCCCTAAATGGTCTCACAAGACCTTGGGATGTGTTATCCCCATTTTTTAGCGATAACTAGGAGATCATGTCTCGAGGCCCACAGGTCCTAGACATGGAGTATCGAGAGTAGGATTGACCTGAGCATGGTCCGAAGGGCCCATCATTTTCTTCTTCCATCAGCTTTGTCTTGTCAGCAGCAGCAACATCCATCACCATCGGCTTGGTCTTGTATCAGAAGAGGTTCTTGCTCCATGAGGTAATTGGTCCAGGTATCATGGTATGTGTCACTTTTGATCATTGAAAGCTTTAAATATATGCATCTGATTCCTTTTATCTCTAACAACTGCTTGGATCTTACATTAGCCCACTTGACCATGCTTGGGGAGATTGACAGGGTGCCCTAGCAAGCCTGTGCCCATAGGTCTTGGTTTTCCACTGGGGGAATTTCTGAAAAGCCATCATCCGCTCCCATCATAGCACCACTGTTTCATCTTATCTCCCGCTCATCCATCCCATTCCCCTTGTCCGGGCATTGGGTTGACTTGTTTGTAGGATTGCACCTTATCTCGTGGGAAGAAGGGGCTAAAGGCCCAGAAGGTAAAAGCAGCTGGTAAAAGACAAAATCCTAAAAATGAAACCTCAAGATGCTTCGCCCAGGGATCCCCGAGAAGGCAATAAAAAGCCTCTCAGCAAGAAACAAGAGGGACTCGGAAAATAACAAACAAGGCCTAGTCAGAGGATAGGGGGTCTCATCACGAGCCAGCTTATTAGGTTCATGGGTACCTAACATTATGACATTGCCACTATCTGGTTACCACACCAGGGCAGTGACCTTTGGTTGCATGGCCAAGGGAAAGTGGGTCTCATCACGAGCCAACCTTCTCATCTCTGTGAAAGTACTTGAGGGTAACACTGTCAGCTCTGGTCACCATGCCAAGGCAGTGTCCTCTGGTTAGCCCTTGAATAAAAAGAAGAAGAAAAAACAAATAAAAGAATAAAGCAAGAAAGGAATAAAGGCAAGAACGAGCTTGGAAAAAATGCATCCATGACAGGTACAACTCGCCTTCTACAAAGGCACCCACAGATAACATTATGCATCCTTGGCCCTCATTGCACCCACATGTCTGGACATCCCCTAGCCACATCACCTCACTTACATGGCTTGGAT
>ML792768.1:92397-105100 GCA_009831015.1 Picea engelmannii
GAAAAATACTTACAAATCATCAAGAAAATAGCATGCAAACCCTAGTTGTAAACCTTCCTTCAAGAAAAACACCATAAATTGCCAAAAATCTCCTCTCCAAACAAGTGCGCTTCCCTCAAAATAGCCAATAACCCTAATAGGGCGCAAAAATCAAACCTCACTAGGAGAGTGAGTGATGTGTTATGTCCAAATGAGGGGAAAACATCCTCAATATATAGTGTATCATTACCTTTTAATTAATTTTAGGTCATTAAAAATAGCCGACAAGGCTAATAATCACAATCATACTGTTTCTACATTAAACTGTCAAATAAAACCCTAAATGAGCAATAAACAGGACATCAAGCCCCTCTGAGGAAGACTTTGGCCCTTTTTAGGGCAAAATGCAACACAAGATGACAAACGTTGGCCCTCCTTGGGCCTCCAAACTCTGCCACACGTGCCAAACTGCTCTGTCAAGATGCCATACACTGGAGGTGACGTCGTGGCTCCTAGATGACGTCCTGGGGCATCAAAAGGGGCACGTTCCACCTGCAGTGGGTCAACCCCCTTGGGCTGGGCTCAACCAAGGCGTCCTGGATGAAAACGTTCTCCTTCTTCTCTTGTGCAAAGGCTCGACCAATCATTGTCTTGTCTCTGCCCCTGATGGGGTCCCAACAACCATCTGATGGGCTCCTCAGCCCCATGGAGGTCCGAACTAATCATCTCCCCATGTGTACCGGTCCAACTGGTACCTGTCCGTCGGGCATGATCCTGCACATCAAAAACTTCGCCCTCCATGGGCTCATTAGTCACAGGGATCATAGCAATGTCAATAATATCTCATCATTAATTTTATCAAATGCATGCAAAAAACCCTTGATATATCACCCAATAGCTCAAAGACATTACAATGACCTACTATGCAAAGCCGAAGAAAAAGACAAAATGCCCTATTGGGCCAGCATCCATAAGAGAAGGAAAGTTTCCAGAGGATATCATCCAAGCCATGTAATACGAGGTGATGTAGTCAAAGGATGTCCAAACATACAGGTAGAGTGAAAGACAGGGGTGATATTACCTGTGGGTGCCTTTGTAGAAGGTGAGTTGTACCTGTCATGGATGCAATTCTTTCAAAGCCCTTTATTGCCTTTATTCCTTCTTATCTTTATTGCTTTTTCTTATTTATTTCAAGGACTAACTAGAGGACACTGCCTTGGCATGGTGACCAGAGCTGACAATGTTACCCACAAGCACTTTCACATAAATGATAAGGTTGGCTCGTGATGAGACCCCCTTTCCCTTGGCCATGCAACCAAAGGTCATTGCCTTGGCGTGGTAACCAGATAATGGAAATGTCATACTGCTAGGCACCCATGAACATAATGGGCTGGCTCGTGATGAGACCCCCCATCCTCTTGGCTAGGTCTTATTTTGTTATTTTTCTTCGGGTCCCTCTTATTTCTTGCTGAGAGGCTTTTTATTGCCTTCTCGGGGATCCCTGGGTGAGGCATCTCTAGGTTTCATTTTTATGGCTATTATCTTTTACCAGCTGCTTTTACCTTCTGGGCCTTTAGCCCCTTCTTCCCACGAGATAAGATGTAACCCCACAAACAGGTCATCCTAATGTCCGGACTAGGGGAAAGGGGCAGATGAGTGGGAAATAAGATGTAAGAGTGATGATATGATGGGAGCGGACGATGGCCCTTCAAAATCCCCCCTGGTGGCAAACCAAAACCTATGGGTACAAGCTTGCTAGGGTACCCTGTCAATCGCCCCAACCATGGTCAAGTGGGTTAGTGTAAGATCCAAGCAGTCGTCAGAAATAAAAGGAATTTGATGCATATATCTGAAGGTTATAATGATCAAATATGACACATACCATGATACCTGGACCAACTACCTCATGGAGCAAGAGTATTCTCCAATACAAGTCCAAGCCGAAGGTGATGGATGCTGTTGCTGCTGACAGGACAAGTCTTATGAAGAAGAAGAACGATGGGCCCTCCAGGGCCATACTCAGGTCAATCCTGCTCTCGGTACTCCATGTCTAGGACCTGTGGGCCTCGAGACATGATCTCCTAGTTATCCCTAGAAATCGGGGATAACAAGTCCAGTGCCTCCTTTATTTCTTGTTGAGTAACTTCCTTAGTTAGGCTATTGTTGATGTCTTCCTTGATGAGTTTTGGGATAAGGGAGAGAGGGTACTCTTTGGGGTCTATATCAGTCCTTTGCGTTTCAGTATAGAGTTCTTCGAAGGCTTCAGTTGTCGCTGCTTTAATGCCTTCCAGATTAGTGATTGTTTGATTTTGAACTTGAATTTCTGTTACTGTTTTAAATTGCTTCCTTGCCTCAGCTTGCTTGTGGAAGTAGCTCGTGTTTCTATCTCCTGCTTCCAGCCAAAGGCTTCTGGATTTCTGTCTCCAATAATTTTCTTCCTCATGGCAAGCCTTGTGCCATTGCCTTTGTAGATGGTCTTCTTGTTGCAAGCATTCTTGGGTGATCTCTTGATTTTCCATTTCCAGTTGGTGGTTCCCTAGCTGCTTTTGGGCTTCTTGACGAGTTTTGATTAGATTTGCCTGACCTTTGCCCAAGTTTTTAGCGTTGTCTTTAATCTTCTGAGTTTTTCTTCCCACACATAGAAGGTCGAGCCTCTTACTGTGCCATTGCAGACTTTGGTCACTAGCTTTAGGAAGTCTTTGTCTTGGGGCCAAGTTGGGCTAAATCTAAAAGGTATGGGCCCATCGTTTATGTCACACGAAATTTCTAAGAGGATGGGCTTGTGATCTGACACACTAAGAGGAAGGATCGAAGAGTTGGGAGTGAGGCCCAGAAGCAAGAAGGAGCTTTGGACGAGGAATCTATCCAGCCTGGTTGCTATATGCCCTGGTCCTATCCTTCTGTGTATTTTCCTTTAGTAGGCTTGATATCTTCTAGATCCCAATCTGAAATTAGATCTTCCACCCACTCTCTTGCTGGGTCTCGCACAATGGAGCCACCTTTTTTTTCATCTAAAGCTAGGGTCACATTTAGATCCCCCCCAATAATGATATTGTCTAGATCATTTTGCAATAAATAGTCTTTTAGGGTCTCCCAACACTTTCTTTTTTCCGTTAACAGGTGTGGTACATAGATATTGAAGAGACTTACCAGTCGGCATGTTGCCTTGTGAAGGAGTTTGGTGTGGATCCAATGCATGCTCGTTTAAGAGTTGATCAGATCGAACGTCATAGTGTTCCACAGGGTGCCTAACCTGCCTGAGGCACCTCTTGCGCTTTCTGCTATTCCTTGGCTTATTCTCCATAGGATAGTTGTTGCTTTGAGTAAGTCTTGGTTGTCCATCTTGGTCTCTTGGAGGAGTAGGATATCTGATTTTGAGGCTCTTATGATGTCCTTAAGTGCTTCTTCTTTCCTTTTGCTTTGGAATCCCCTACAATTCCAGGAAGTTAGTTTCATTAATTACCTTGGGGGGATGAATGGCCTCCTTGGGAGGCCTTGGAGTGCTTCCTTGTCTATCTGACATTGATTAGTTGTCTGATTGTTGGTTGCGATCCCTTTAGGACATCTTTGTAGGTTTCTTTGTCTCTTTCTTCCTTCTTAGATTTCCTACCTCTTCCTGTTTTCTTTGGTGTGTCCAGGGCATCACTTGCACCTTCGTACTCGCTATCTGATGAGACCTCACCTTCCTCTATGTCTGGTCCTGCGTCCTTTCTTGGGGGGGATTTGCATTGCTCTTCTTCTTTTGCCGGCGAGTGGGTTTCTCTGACTTCGGGGGTTGGATTTTCACGCGTATCTTCGGTTGGGGATTCCTCCTGTGTGTTTTCTTCTATTGTTTTCTCTGCAGGTTCCTGAGCCAATATTCTGAAGGTGTTCTCTGCCCTTGTGTCTGATTTATTTTTTGGGTCCCTGGGTTGTGTGGGGGCTGTCTTTTCGTTCCTTGGGCCTTTAGTTTTGGAGTTGGATCTTCCTTTTCTTGGTTGTTGCCAGCCTTCTCCACTTTCTTTCTCCATGTTTGGGTTTTTAGGGCAGTTCCTCTAGAAATGTCTGTATTCATGACATCCCCTGCATTTGAACGTGAGTTGTTCGTAGTCCAGCTTCTGGTAATGCTGTCAGTCGTCGACCTTGAGTTTGATTGCTTCAGGAAGTCCCTCCTCCAGATCGACTTCCACGCAGATTCGTGCGCATGAGTATTGGTCTCTAGGGTCCGCTCTGTCGATGTATTGTCCCAACCCGTTCCCGATTGCTTGAAGCGAGGAGGGGTTCCAGCAGTGGATTGGTAGATTGGGTAGCCTGACCCAGACTGGAACGTCCTTGGGAACTTCTAGAGCTGGATCGAAGCTAGGAGTCCAGCGATTCAGATAAAGCCCTTGAGTGCCCATAAAGTACGGCCCATTCCTGAAGATGAGATCCCTATCTTCCTGAGAAATGAATTCAAAGATGAAGAATCCTCTTCCCACCGCATAGCAGGTTACACTATTTTTTATCAACAGTCTCCAATTCCTTTGGATCCAGTTGTCCGTGGTTCGGGCTGACGGCTAGAGCCCCATGAATTATCCAACCAATCCTCGTTCTAGCAGGGAAACTGCTACCCTCATTGGATGGTCCGGGGGCAGATCAATTTCAAGTATTATATCGAGCTTCTTGACGAAGCTAGGGGGATCTGCAAGGGGGAGCTTCTTACCTTGGGCGGCTAGGAGCTTGCAAAAGGAAGAAGCAGCAGAAGGAGGGGGCGACGACTCTCCTCCTCTTGGAGCGGCCATGGAAGGCAGCTAAGGCGAACAGAGACGAAACCCTAACCAGAGCGTTGTCTCATTCGTGACCCTAGAGGCAATTTACCCTATTTTGTATTTGTCATTGCCATTCCCACCTATAGTATCAGTGACTTGACTTAGTATCTATGTACATTGTAATACATTTTGATTTTGATGACTTAATGAGAATGTTGCAGCTTAGGGTTCTAATTTCTTGTGTGTTTGTCATTTGATCATCATGGATGTAGTATTAGTAAGTAGTACTAGTAACTAGTTGTGCGATTGAATTTGTATCATGTAAATGTTCTAGTTTTTGACAAAATGTGAATCTCTGTCTATATTTTGTTTTTGTATGTGTAATTTTCAATTTTTTTAATATATATATATATATATATATATATATATATTTTTAAATATAATATATAAAATGTGTCCTTCATGTCTCGTGTCATCGTGTTAATGTGACTTAGGTTGATTTTTTTTTTTTTGGACTGGCAGAATCAACAACTAGCGTGGGCTCGTACTCGTGTGACACGGGGTCAATTCCGACCGCTACCACTATAACCTCCAGGTGGAGTGCACAACCCCCTGCACACCCTCCAAGCACGACACATGGGCTAGGCGAGGTTTGAACCAGTGACGTTGCAAGGAGTGCCTTAACAGAGCACTTTATTGCCAATTGATCTACACTCCTGGGGGCGACTTAGGTTGAAAGTTAGTTATGTTAACTATGAGTATTTTAGTTTTGTGCATAATTCTTTGAAACTCCTACACATTAAATTGATTTTCATATGGATATGTTTTTAACTATGACACGATGCCCTTTAAAATTCAGTATCATAAGGCATTGCGTTAAGGTAGAGAGTTTTGTATTTCATACATGACCCAGGATTGAAGATGTGTGGGATGAAGAAGTGGTTTGGCAAGTCGCTACAATGGAGTGTTGGAAGAAGTTCTATAATTGGACAATGACTGTCCTGAAGAATTCATTTGCAGTTAAGAACATAATCCTATTGAAACCATCCAAGGTGCATAAGGTAGAAAACTGGGTTTGAATATACACTGGTAGTTTCAAACACATTAGTGAGATAAGGCACCTTGGATTAGATACAATACTTTGTTATTGGTGACTTACTGGTATGGTTATGGTTGATGATGATAGATATGTGAGAGATTGAGTTATATGCAACTGAATAGCTGGCAACGTTTTGATTGGAAACCATCCAATTGTCTCATGCATCAAAGATATATAAAAGGAGGGAAGGATTGTAACACTTTGAGAGTTGGTTAAACTGTATGGCAGTTGAAATTGTTTTTCCAGGAGTCCCACGGGATGAATCTTAGGGTGAAGATATGAAAATTTTATTGGGCCAGAAGGATTGATATTTCCCAATTTGGCTTCTAATGTATGAATGTCTCCAAACGTTTTTCTTATGGTTATGTTTCTCATAGTTAGTATCTGAGATGTGGGTGCATTCATCAATGTTTTTTTGATCCTTATGTAATGTTGGATAAACTTGTAGAGCATAATAATAATAATCTAATTTTTAAGGTCATAGTTGAGCCATACACCAAATTAGTTGATGAGACCCCCTTGTTTGTGGCACAAGGGACTCCCTCTACACAACAATTTGACTATTAAAGTCTATGGAGGTGTACATACCCTACTCTTTGGATTTGAACTTGTGACCAAGGAGAAAACATATGTTCTTAACCATTAGGCCCACTCAATTTGTACCATTTCCTATAGAAGATCTCAATAAGTTTAGAACATTTATGGAGAAGTTGTGCAAATAAATTTGGTTTTTTTTTATGAGTTTCGAAAAACTTGGAAGTTTTTGCAAGTTTTTCAAAAACTTTGTTAACTCTTGATATTTTGCAGATGAGAACTCGACGACCAAAAAACTCATTAAGCTTGCGAGAAATCATCGAGTTTTGAAACTAGTTGGTGCCATAAACTATCCTGGACGGTAGTTTGGATTGCATAAATACAAAAAGAGGCTAAAATGGGGGGGGGTGGTTGGATTCTCAATCCCATAGAATTTGTTTGGCATTTGGATTACCATTACTAACTTCTATTAGTTTGGATTTAGCATGTTGAATGACTACCAACCTATGTCTCTTGGTCCCAATATTGATATACAGAGAATATCAAAGTGTGCAGGTGCCAAAATTCTTGACCTTCTCTCGATCTCCTCCTATAAAAACACTTTGAACACCATTACTAACCTTGTCACGAAGGCGACTAATTCTTTCTCCTTGGACTCGAGCATTCAAAAGCATCTTATTCCTCTTAACCCAACTACCCCCAGGATTTATGGACAACCCAAAATCCACAAACAAGGCATTCCCCTAATACCTATAGTTTGCACCATATGTGCACCCACGCATGCCCTCGTCCGCTTTCTTGTTGACAAACTAAAGACCTTTACTAGAAAAACTTACTCTTTTATCAAAGACTCCTATGGTTTTATCCACAAAACCCAAGATCTTCACCTTGATGACCAAGACTTGTTGATTAGTTTTGATGTTGTATCCTTATTTACCAAAATTCTTGTTCCCGAAGCCCTAGACCTCATATCCAAGCTAGTGGACCTCGAAACCCTCAACTTAATTGAAATTTGCCTGCCCTCTACCTTCTTCACTTTCAAAGGCACCTGCTATGAACAAACGAAAGGTACAACTATGGGGCCTTCCTTATCCCCTGTGGTCGCTAACATTTTCATGGAGCACTTCGAGACCTCGGCCTTAAATATCTTCCATTTAAAACCTAAATGTTGGTTCAGATTCTTTGATGACACTTTCGTTGTTTGGCCTCATGGCCAATCCTCCCTAACTTCCTTCTTCAACCATCTAAACAATATCTCCCCCCACATCTAATTTACTATGGAAAAGGAAAAGGACAATTCTCTTCCATTTTTGGATGTGCTCATCTCTTGCATCCCTAATGGTTCCCTCTCCCACCAAGTTTATCGGAAGAAGACTCACATCGATAGGTACCTTGATGCTCAATCCCATCACCACCCAGCGCAAATATCTATTGTTCTAAAAACTTTGGTTACTCAAGCCATCCGTATCTCCAACCCCCAATTCCTTGAAAAAGAAAAAAGGCCACCTAACCAAGGCCTTTATATCCAATGGTTACTCTAGCTCTCAAATCTCCAAATCCTTTCGCTCAGCTCGTTAACCCAAATCAAAAAACTCTTCCTCTTCTTTCCAACACCTAGCTCTTGTCTCTCTTCCCTATATTCAAGGCACTACCGATCGCATATCTAAAATTTTGGCTAAGAAGAATATCAAAACCGTTTCAAACCCTTCAAGATCCTAAAGCAATCATTCAAATCTACCAAGGATAAATCCGATCCAATGCTTGGCCCAGGAGTTTACCAAATTCCTTGCTCCTGTGGTAAATCATACATTGTCCAAACCAACAGATCCTTGAAAACCCGTCTCAAAGAACACATTGTTGATAACACCCACAATCGTGTCTCTAAATCAGCCCTTGCTGAGCACTCTTTCAATTCCAAACACCTGATTTGTTTTGATCAAACCAAAATTCTAGCCTCAACACCCTATCACTTATCTTGCGTCATTCATGAAGCCCTAGAAATTGAAAAACATCCCAATAACTTTAATTGAGAGGACGGGTATAAACTCGGTCATTCTTGGAAGCCTATCATTCATCGCCTTAAACACTAAACCTCAATTTCTTTCTCTATCCTTTAGCCCCCCCGAACCCTCCCTCCCCCTCCTCTAATCATCCTTAATCATTCTCCCCACCCCCCCTTCTTTATTTATTAACCTCTAAATGCTTTAATTTCAAGTTCCTTCTAAATCACTTTATATTATTTTATTCTTCTCATTGTTCCCTACACATCCCCTTAATTAACCTTTTAATTCTTGCCCCCCCTTTTTTATTATTAATTTAACTTGGAATTATATTTTAACTATTAACTGACCATTGATTCCCCCCTCCTTTCTCTCCTCAATTGATTAATTAATTCATTCATTAACCCCCCATTTTTAAGCATCTTAATCTCAAGTCCTTCCTAAATTACTTTGGATAAACAAAAATTTTAATCATTTTCCACAATGTTCAATCATTTCTCTAAGATTACCCTTTCTTAATCACTAATCTTTAAACCTTCATAAAAAAAAAAATTAAAAATTATTATTATTTTATCTTTCATTTTAAATAATTTATTTATTCGTTATAACTTTATTATTAATTATTAATGGATTGATTCTCTCAATGGCTACTTTCTCACCTCCTCCTTAACATTCTCATTCCCCCCCACTTTAAAAAGTTTCTCTTCAACACTCTTTTCAATTATTCATACTTCAAGAGTCCCTGATGATGGGTGGAGTGTCCATTCGAAATGTTGGACGTGTCAAACTTCCTACACAGTTATAATTCCAGAAATCCCAAGTTAACAATACAAAGAGTAGTTTGCAAATGGATTCTTCTTGTCTTCATCGGAGCACTACTGAGATAGGGTTCTAGAGGGACTCTGTGGCAGGGAAGGAAAATTATGTTGATGTTGTAATTGGAAGAGTGGAAGAGGCCTATAGCTAGTTGAAGGTTGGTTGAAATGCTTGGGGTAATTGTAGCAAAAGGATTGGTTGAGTCACTAGTATTGTGGGTAGGGTTGAGTAAGAACCAAAGCCTAGCTAGTTGAAGGTTGGTTGAAATGCATGGGGTAATTGTAGAAAAAGGATTGGTTGAGTCACTAGTGTTGTGATTAGGGTTGAGTGAGAACCAAAGCCTTAGGAGATAACGTCCCTTCCCTTGTGTTTAGGCTCATGGATGGTGTTTATGTTGGACGCCTATGATTGGGTGGTGAATAGCTCCAATGTTGCCAATTCCCATGGACAGATTTGATTACGATAAGTATTTGTATTTGTTGTTTCATTATGCTATATTATTTTTTGGTATTTGCATTATTTCACGTGTGCTTGAAAATGAATAGTAATGGTTTCTTGAATACAAAGATCACATGGGCATCCACTACTCAATTGGCATCCCTATTATTCTTCAATGCTTCTCCAATGTTGATTGGGTCGGTGATCAAGGTTTATTGTCAATTTAAAGCTAGTTTCTTTGGTGTTCCAAAACAGAGAGCGTTGTGGGTCTCTCCTTCACAGAGATTGAATATGCTAGCGTCGTTCTTGTGGGGAAGCACCTTGCATGAATGTAGATGATTCTTGAACAATTGGATCTTCCTCAAAAAGACCCCACCACTATATTTTGTGACAACCAAAGCACCATTCAACATGTTCGTAATCTTGTGGATCATCAAAAAAACTAAGCATGTTGAAATTTAGATGCACTACATTTGAAACTTCCATTCTCAAGGACAATGTGTGCCAATATTTGTACCTTTATTGCAGCAGTTTATCGACTTCTTCACAAAACCTCTACTAGAGGCCACCTTCACTAGCTTGTGAAACCGTATTGGTGGGAGATTTTCCATTAATGTCTTCTTATGTAATGTCTTCTCTATGTGGCCTCTGATCAACTTAAGGTGGGATATTGAAAATAGTGTAATCTTCACTTTGTGCAATGACCAATCTTATTTTGTATCATTGTTATATTTGTAGGTTTGACTAAAGCCAACCTTGTACACAAAGGCTCAAAACCCTACTGGGAAAAGCACTCTACCTCTTGAGTTGTGTATAAATACCAATTCTCATTTGTATTTTATCATTCAAGTGTTTCATTCATTCTTAGTAACAGTGATTTGCCTAAGGGCATCATGTGTTGTGCTCTCTATTGTGTTGGGGTTTCTTTCTCTTTGATGTGTCTTGTTCTTGGGTTGTTTTCTCTAACTAGGTTTGTGTTACCACCTAAACTAGCACCCTAGTGGAAAGTCCAACCACGGGTGTTACCTTGGGGAAAGAAGATGGGAATTGCACCACTGTCACCTCTGTACAATGTCTCCTTCACTTTAGGCCAGCTCCCAAAGGCCAAGTGGGATATGCCTGTCAACGATATATTTTAAAGTAAACCTCTTTAGTGAATTATAACCATGCAATATTATGATCTACTTCAATGAATCCACAATATGCATGACAATATAATGCACAAGGATTCCAATAAGTGAGTAAATGCTTCAAAGATAACAAGTTAGGAACAATAGCATAAACCACCAATTATCCACTTGAGTAAGAGGGTTAGGAGCTAGTAGATGTGTGTGCCAAATCTGATGTAAAGATAAACAACGAATACAACTTCAGATTTGCATTTATATGATAATCACTCTAAGAAATGAAACTTCAAAGAGGCTAGTTAGAACATAACCACTTTAAGCTACCTTTAGGGCACAAAGAGTGCAATTGTTTAACATGAGTTGACTAGTGAAATGTGTGCCTTGAGTGCCAATCAATTGCATGCCAAAACAAGGACAAGCTTAGGGCTGACCACAACTCCTAAGTCTATTTTTATGATCAATTAACGTGAAAATTTCAGATTTGAAGTGAAGAAAGAACCATCTAGGAGAGTGATTATTCAGTTGTTAGCCAGATGTCTTGGACTATTTCATTAGCATAAGAGATATGCAAGGAAATAACAATCCAATAAGTGTTAGGATCAAATTCCAAAGATATATAACAATGGAATAAGCAAGAACTTAATAAAAATGATGGTGAATACCCCTAGGGTATTCTGTTTTTATGATCAATTAACATGGAAATTTCAGATTTGAAGTGAAGAAAGAACCATCTAGGAGAGTGATTATTCACTTGTGAGCAAGATGCCTTGGACTATTTCATTAGCATAAGAGATATGCAAGGAAATAACAATCCAATAAGTGTTAGGATCAAGTTCCAAAGATGTACAACAATGGAATAAGCAAGAACTTAATAAAAATGACGGTGAATCCCCCTAGGGTATTCTACGTTAGAACTAGAATTCACCAATAAAATCTCCAAATGAAAGATAAACAATTAAAATCACTTTAGAAATCAATTTCACCATTAGAAATGTAAAATAAATTTGTAACAATATTCTAGGAATGAAATATAAGCTAGGTATGAATAGTAATGAACCTTTGAGCACCACACACTAGCTTTAGGGTTTCTCCAAACCTGTTTTTTATTGTTGTTATGTTTGTTCCAGATTTGAGAAAGCCTTAAATCAGCCCACAAAATGTTAGATATAACCTTGAAGCACAAATCTATAGGTCGTTTTGCAAAATATTTTGGATTTTAGGGTTTTATGGTTTGTTGTTGGTAGAAGACAAGTTTCTTATTACTACTAGGGCTTGTGGGGTCAAGAAGAACCCTAGGGTAGAATAATCTCTTATCTAATCAAGATAAGGTATGAAGACCAAGGCCCTACAAGAAGGGGTTCCCAAAGGGAAGCACCTTCACCAACAAGATCGGCTATAGCTTGAATAAAATACTTAAAACCTTTGCCAAGGAAACAAAGGAAAAACAAAGCAAGGATCAAAGGAAGTGATGAAACCCTAGAACGTCTTGCTTCTAAGTGGTGGACTTACCCCTCAAATGGATCGATATCGCAAGCTTGTAGAAGTCTTGACTATCACAACAAATCCTTAATGCACCGAGAATAAACGAAGAAAGAGAGAGCTCCAAGAATTGACACCAAAACCTCTAATAGGTAGATCTTCAACAAAATTGTATTCTCAAATAAAGTAGCCAACAACAACAACAATTTAGAATGAGAGGAGAGCCTTCATTAGCCAATAATAACAACAATTTGGAATGAGAGGAGAGCCTTTAGTTATAGGTGAGGCTTCTGCATCCTTCTCATTATTTATTATTTTCTATCTCCTAAAATCTAGCCTAGGAGAATTGCAAAAAGTGATTTGTCATCCACAAAGTAAAGGAGACTAAGCCCAACTGCAAGTAAAATGTGCCATATATACATAAAATCCTCCAAGAGAGGAGGTCGTCCCACAAAAGAGAGGTCAACTAGGGTGAATATGCTCAACGTTCCTCTTGAAATGCAT
>ML792768.1:162269-217105 GCA_009831015.1 Picea engelmannii
TATTTGTTTTAGTGACACGTGCTTTAGCCTCTGTATGAATCTTGGTAGGTTGATCATTCGTTGCTTTGTCTTATGGACCTGTTTCAAGAGGTAAGGTCGGGAGTCACTAAACCTGCAAGAAAATGGATTTCTAAATTCAATTTTTATGAGATTTAGTTGGGGAGCATTGGGCAATGCTAGATGTCTTTGTAATGAGGGCCAGGATTGGTTGCTTTGTCAGTATTATTACAGATATATTTGTATCTTCTTCACTGGGACTTATCCGATGATCCAGGTTAATTTTGTGGGTGTGCAGGAGGAGATATTTGACGAGACCGATGCTCATGACGATGCCAGTTGAAAGTAAACATTACAAGCGTGTCCTATTTGTGTGACAAATTCTCAAGCGTTTCTATACTTTTTTCCAACTAATGCCTCGTTGTTAGCGTCTCAACCTTTGAAGGAACTATAGCATAAAGCAATCATAATAGCTATTTCGATGGCAACACATTTTTGATAGAAATTTAAAGCCTAGATATGGAAATTTGTATTATTATACCACTATTGGGGTAAAACCTTGGAAAATACAGTTTCGCACTTTTTTTTATTGAGATATATCTTTGATGCAAAATCACTAGTTTGTTTGTGTAGGAATTTATTAAAAGGTTTTCAATTTTGTCTATTTATTTTGAGCCCAGGTTGAAATTCTTTCTAATTAAATTTCACAATATGAGAATTCTAAGAAAATTCGACTTGAAGAATTCTCTAATGAACCGTCTCAATCCGTGTTCGGATCTCTCCTCATCTTTCATTTCTTATTGACGAGCTGTGAAGCGCCTTATTTTATTGAAGGCTAACAGATTGTGTAATCCATCTCATATATGGTATTGTTAAATGAGTTATTTATAGAGGTTCGGGATTTGCAGAGTCGCGAAGATTATTAATATGAGAAGTTATCACGGTAAGATGAGTTCTCAAGTTTATTGATGCTTCTGTTCTTGGAATGGAAGGAAACATACTTGAATGGCGTAACATATTTAGGAATGCATTTCTGACAATGACATAATCACATTTCATTAGAAATTTATATTTGTATACTTTATTGTCACTGACTTGTCAAATGAGAAAACAAAAGGTTGAGGGCGATGAAGAGGAAGAATATGATGGTAGTGGTAGTGAAGCTAGTGATGACAAGGCATTGGTAGATTTAAAGATGAAGCCAACCAATGATGAGATGCCAGTGATGACCAAGTCACCAATATAAATATATTAAAGATGAAGCCATCCAATTTAGCTGAGCACTGATGTGATAATGGAGTGATGACTAGTGCTATGAGGTAAAAGCCTGGTGAACCTTGCCTTGATGGTATTTATTCAAACTTCTATTGAACCAAACTCGTTTGATTACGCTTTGAAACAAAAGGAATGGCAAAAAGCCAATGATGAATACGTTTACTTGACAAAGAATAAGACTTACTAATGAATCATAATCGTGCGCCCGGTTTCACTCATGCTTCGTTCAACCCCATGCCCTTCGGGGGATCGGGTTGATGTTTTAACCTAGAGCAACAACTTGTCAACTTGCCACATAAATCTAAGATTATGATGAAAATCCAAAACATTGAGAAATTTAAGATTATGAAAATCCAAAACATGGATGGTAAAAAAGTAGTTGGAAGTTGAAAATAAATCTTTGAAAGATGAGCTAGCCCAGGCCAGGGAACTTGTGAAGTTACTTCTTGGTAAGGAACTTACCAATTAGCACTTGCCTTGTAGCAAAGCTTGAATGGCAAGTGAATTAAATGTGAAAGTGCTTTCCTTTTAATGGAGATATTGAGAAGGAAGTTTACATGGAACAACTTCATGGAGATATTGATAAAGGAAGTTTATATTGAGCCTACATGAAGCACGAGATATCTGTTACCATATATCTCACTCATGTGTTTTTAATGCGGCCAATTCTATTTCAAATCATGCCCCAAAATCATGATTCTTATGATCGATGGATGAAGATTTTAAACTTCATGGTTATGTGAAAAGTACTTTCCTTTTTAATGGAGATATTTAGAAGGAAGCTTATATGGAACAACTTCATGGTTAGGAGGGAAAATTAGAAGAAATCTGTGTTTGCATTAATTGAAACAAGGTTGGATTAATTAATATCTCATATAAAAGTTAACTTAAATGTGAAAACACAAGAATGTTTTGGACAAATATTTTTTTAAAGTACTTTTTTAATATGTGGATAAAAAAGTACTTTTTTAATTGAAACAAGGTTGGATTAATTAATATCTCATATAAAAGTTAACTTAAATGTGAAAACACAAGAATGTTTTGGACAAATATTTTTTTAAAGTACTTTTTTAATATGTGGATAACTTAAATGTGAAAATGTTTTGACTAATATTTAATATGTGAATCATTTTAAATGTGAAAACACAAGAATGTTTTGACGAGTATTTTTTTTTATGTGGATTAACTTAAATGTGAAAACACAAACACAAGAATGTTTTATTTGATAACTTAAATGTGAAAACACAAGAATGTTTTATTTGATAACTTAAATGTGAAAACATAACATTCTTTTATGATGAATGTGTTTTGATGAATATTTTTTTTAATGTGGATAACTTAAATGTGAAAACACAAACACAAACACAAGAATGTTTTATTTGATAACTTAAATGTGAAAACACAAGAATGTTTTATTTGATAACTTAAATGTGAAAACATAACATTCTTTTATTTGATAACTTAAATGTGAAAACAGGAGAATGTTTTGACAAATATTGTTTTTATGTGTATAACTTAAATGTGAAAAATATAAGAATGTTTTGATAAAAAAAAATTGTGGGTAATTTCACATTGAAACGGCCTTTTTACACAACACACGCGGGAACCAAAAACCAGTGATGTGGCCATTTTAGGGAATAAGAGCACGTTCTGCCTTGGACTTGGGCTAAGACAGGTACCCCCTCAACAGCGAGAGAGAAGGACCACATCAACACTGGCCGAGAGGGAAGGAGAAAGAGCCCCCCCACGATACCCAACTCACCTTCATCACGTGCCACATACAACAATGGGATGAGAAGATGAATATGGTTGGTTGTGATAAGATGGAGGTTGCTCGGGACAGTATCCTCCCTCTCACTAAAGCATGAGATAAGATGAGATAAGATGATGGTCGTCAATTGTGTTTAGCTTGGTGGTTAGGAGGAATGATTGTTATCCTCTCCACCTAGATTCAATTTCTGCAAGTGACATGTTGAACTCTTAACGAGTATATTATTGTAATGGTTTTGATCCTTGTTGACTAGTCTTGTGCTCCAAAAATTCTAGGATTTACCTTGGGTACCATCCTCGGAATGAAGTGAAGTACTTTAGGTTTATCTTCGAACTTTGTAATCTGAAAGAAAAAAAAAAAAAAAAAAAATTTCTAAGCTCTCTGAGCTCTGTAATCTCTCTATAAAGAAAAAGAAGCATGATCTAGACGCACTATCATCTATAAATGAGATAGAAAATTTACATCAAGATATATGTGTGTTAAGATACATGTGTGTGAAGTGTAAGATTAGGTAGAGTTTATTGGACGAACAATAAACATTATCTAAATTCACTATAAATGTATAGTACAATACACCAATAAATCATTTGGTTTTGAAATAATCTTACATAATCTCATCCCATTGTATATCATTGCAAAAAATTAGAGTGTAAAGATTGTGAGGTATCCAATATTCCATGAGCATACCTAAAACATTGAGGTGCATTGTCACTACACAAGGGAAGGTAATAATGAAATAAATTGCATTGGGATATTTTTACGCAAAGGAGGAAACAACATACATCTTTACCTAACCATTGGACACATATAAGTTTGAGAGATTCATACTTACCTAACCATTGGACACTTCTTGGAGTTATGTTCAATGAGGTGACCATAGATGGGGGATGGGGGTGTTAGAATGACTAGTGATCACCCATTGATTTAGTTTACTTTATTGTGTACTCTAGTATTATCTTGACATGTATAAGTTTGAGAAATTCATATCGACACTTGGAGTTATGTTCAATGAGGTGACCATAGATGGGGGTGTTAGTTTACTTTATTGTGTACTCTAGTATTATTTCCTTGGTTTTGTGGAATACCATTATTGAATGTTTGATGTGCGTACCTAACACACCAAGGCATACTATCACTACACAAGAATGATCATTCGTTGACTTAGTCTTTGTATATACTATTTTGTTGTGTATGGCATTTGTTGAATCTCCCACCTTCTATGGGATGTTATAGCTAAAACCATGAGGTCGCCATCTTAGCCACAGGCACAAAGGTGTCTTCATAATCAATGCCTTCTCTTTATGTGAAATTCCTTGCCACTAGTCTAGCTCTAGAACTCTAGTTGGCCACTTTTAGCGGTACTTATCTAATACATTTGATTTATTGCAAACGGAGGGAACATAACACTAGAAGAAGGTAGAATACTTTAACAAAGTTAGGATTCCAATTTGAGACCAACCCACCCGAAAGGCCTTCAACATCCAACGAACAAAAACTCCACTCTTTTAGAAAATAATATAAGGAATTAAACTATGAAATTTGTATGTACTTTCCTATAAGCACCTTCTTGAGACGTGTTAACCTATTTTGCAACATTATGAATATATAATGGTATATGACAATTTTGTGTTCATTGTTTTTTATAATTCTCTAATAAATATAATATTAATAAAAATTAGTATATATTTGCATTGCATTTTAAAACCTTAATTAAAATATTTGTGTATAGATAGACACCAAATTGATACATTAAATTGAATCCAATTAATGATGAATAAAAAAATATAAAGATGTTAAAAGTTTTTTATTAATTATTGAAATTAGTGTATGTGTATAGTATTTTGTTATGTATGTTTTTAGTACTATCCCCTTGGTTTTGTGGAAACAACTATCCCATAATCCGTATGCACATTTAACACGTTGAAGAAAGAAATTGCATTGAAAATATATCATTGAAATTTTTTATTCATTACCTTGATTTGTCTATTACTTTTTTCTATTACCTTCATTGATATATTTTCACACAAATGAAGGTAATAGGAAAAAGGTAATGAATAAAAAAATTGCATTGATATATTTTCACACAAATGAAAAAACAATAGACATCCTTACCTAGTCATTTAGCCATAGACATCCTTACCTAGTCATCTAGCCATTGAGAAAAGATAAGTTTGAACTATTCATATCAACATTTAAGAGTTATACCCAATGAGGTTACCGTTGATAGGGTGTTGAAATGGCTAATGACCATCCGTTAACTTAGTCTACATATATATTGTTTTGTTGTGTATGCGTTAGTAGATTATCTATGTGGTTTTCTTAAAACACTTATAAATTAAATTGTTTGTATGTCCTTGTCTATATCACTTTATTAAGAAATGTATGTCCTGTCTATATCACTTTATTAAGTTGTATATATATATATATATAGCACCTTATTGTATATATATAGAGCACCTTATTGATACATGTTAAGTTATTTTTTGGATATATATATATATATATATATATATATATAGCACCTTATTGATACATGTTAAGTTATTTTGTGAAAATATAAGTATATAGTGGTATATAACAATTTGTGTTCATTGTTTTTTATAATTTACTATAATATTTATTAAAAGTTAATATATATTTTTCATATCATTATAAAATTTTAATTAAAATTATTTTTATCAATAAATATAAATTTAATATATTAAAATAAATTTAAACAAGAATGAATCAAAAATTTAAACAAACCAAAAATATATAAAATAATTATATCTAATAACTTTTTTAAATGTTTATATACATGATATCTTTGTAGTATTTATAAATATATAAAAGATAAATTAGGATAAAAAATGTATAAACCAAAAATATATAAAATAATTGTATTTAATAACTTTTTAAAATGTTTATATACATGATATAGTATTTATAAATATATAAAAGATAAATTAGGGTAAAAAATGCCTTAGTTGTTATTTAAAATATTTATATACAAAGTACTTATAAACATATAAAAAATTAATCATTGTAAGTAACATAATTATATTAAAAACCAATTATATGCATTAAAAAATGTTATATTGATGAGAAAAAAAAATGAATATTACATGATGAATTATATGATTAAAAGTAAAATAATTTTATTTTAAAACATTTTAGGAAAAATATAAATTTAGATTTTTTAACAAAAATGAAATATGAATTGAATATGTAAATTAGAAAATTCCTCCTAATATTAATATTTAATGTTAAAATAATATATAATTTAATCCAAAGTAATATATACAATTCATTTGCAAAAAAAATCAGATATTGTGTTTATTAATCGCATAAAATTTTAATATATAAGGGTTATAACATGTCATTATGACTTTTCACCTAGTGACTATGCAATGTGTATATATATAGTGACTATGCAATGTGTATATATATTGTCATAAAGGTCATTGTAAAGACATTCAATCTTATTTAAATATATATTTTTATGTTTATATCTTGAGAACTTTTATATAGTGACATTGGTATATGTTGAAATGAGAAAATATCCTTTGTCAACTTATAGGCTCATCTGGAAAGAGGGACCAATTAGATCTTTCTCTATTGAAATGGCAAACACTTTGGTTATGTCCTAGTTGTCATAATCTAAGTTTTATGAACTAAAATGAAATGCAGTGAAGAATGCAAATGTGTGAATGCAACTAATACAAATCCTAGCTAGGAGTTGTAAAGAATGGGTTGGCTTGAAACAAAGATTTAACACAAACATTAGGGGGCACATTCCACCAACTATAGTGTATGCAAAACCAATGCAACATTGAGAAATCAAGAATAATGTACAAGTCACCAAAAGATACTCCATTTCATATCAATTTCTTAGCAATGTAAAATATAAGTTATAACAACCTTAACAAGCAAGAGAATAGCCTACATATTGTAATGTCCATGCCTACAAGCATCAAGACCAAGACTAGAGAGCATACTCTACAACCAGACATGGCTTTACAAGAGTATAAACACAAATATCTAACTTCATCTCTCATTAATATACAAAGAGAGCTTACAGTGTCGAGAAGATAACCGATTGTATGAATGTTATGGTTCTATTTATAAAATTTGCATATGGCCCTTGGCTTTCTAGGTCTCCAACTCTTGGCTATCTTAGACTTTTTAACTTCTTGGACTCTCCAACCTTACACAAATTTGTCCTTATTCTAATATTAACTATTAAGATAATATTTATTAAATATTCCAATATACAAAATTTTCCAACTTAGCAAGCTCTCAACATAGAATTTTTTCCTTATGTGATTGTATGTTAAGCAGAAGTCCCATGAAATTGGAAAATAACTTAAGTTGCATCGTACATCCTAGTCCCTTTTAGATGTTTTGGTGTGGGACTTGAAAATTTGTGTCTTCTTCCTTCAACATTTTGGAGACTTGTAATTCATTGGTGATCCTTGCTTATATTTTCTCTCCTTTCTCCTAGTCTTACTTAAATAAGAGCTAAATGGTCCTTGCATTTGTTGCTTCATTGTAAGTGAATCCATTGGCATCATTTTCTCGTGAATCTTCGTTATTTATTGTTTATGGCACTCACCATATGAAAAATGACAACATGATCTTGTGCAATTTTGAGCTTCGAATGGCTTATAAATATTATTTAGTGAATCTTCCACCCACAACATGTTATGCATTACATTCTTTCACCATTAATTGCACAATGAAATCAACAAATCAACAAACCTTAATGGTGAGAAAACTCTTTTCATATTGTTTTTAAAGCTTTGAAAAAAAATTATTGATCTAAATATAAAACAACCAAAACAAATGCATCCAACTCTAAGACTCTTTTCACTGCATTCTTATTAAGTTATAAGTATGAATGCACGGTTTCTTATTGCTTCATAAATGAGCTATGGAAAACAAACTAAAAAGTCACCTTTCTTCACTGAGATCTTTGTTTAATATCGCAATACAATGTCCTTGGGTTAACAATTTATCAATGACATTAACTCTAAGTTATTCTTCATTGATCTTTTGGTACTAATTTTGCGCGCACATGAGTAATTTTCTGACACATTGAAACAAATGTCATTTTTCCATTGGAATTATTAATAGGTAATGAACCATGCCAATGATATTACTTTGGACAATAAATTTGTCAAAGATATAATGAGGGGAAACTAATCCTTGGTAAATCTCCATTCAATATCGAAAACATATCTCCATGTAACTCTCCTTCTATTCAACCTTTTTTGAAGTAGTGTGCAAATTCATCCTTGTCAACGTAAAATACAAAATATATCATCCGGTATAATGAATATGATAATAATAATAAATTAAAACACATAACTGAAACCCTTCACTTTTGTGACCAATCGATGAGAATAATTATATTGTCACAAGGTCATTATATCATAATATCGCATTCATTCAGTCATTATCAATTGTATATATTCATCCTATATGGATTTAAACCCTCTAGTCTTCTTATGTTTGTTTCTTTGTTAATGAAGTTCATTGCGATGGTATCAGAGCTTGAAACATTTTAGTTGATTATATTGGTATCAATGATCTTTGAGTACTTCCACTGATTCCAGCTGTTGGCAACCTACTTTTTTTCACAAATCGTCCTTGGGCCATTGATTATTGATTATCTTTGCTACAAATTCAAAGAACAAAACCAAAAATCAAAAAGGGTAAATTACGAAGAAAAGATATATATATATATATATATATATATATATATATGGAGAAAGAAATAGTACAATAGTCAAGTTGGTATACATAACTGCCTCAACCGTAACAAAGTTATTTCCACTTGTATATCATTGTGGGAGTAATACTCCATGCTAATGTCGATGTAAAAAGCCATAAAATACTATGTTAAAGCAGTGGATAAATCATTGGAAACCACCGAGCAAAGATAACACTGTGGCTACGAGAAATATATTTGATAACACTAAGACTCTCAAAAATATATACAAATTACCTATGTACCTGGAAGACATCAGTTTAACCATGCTATCCATGGGCATCTGATAGGCACATTAAAAAAAAATCATGAGAGAAGAGCTACATGTGCTAGAATTCCACTACATTATCATTTAAGAGATGCTAACTTGAGGTTAGAACATTGGTTCCGAGTTTTGTTGTGTTGTAATAGGTAATTGGCGTTTTCTAAACATTCTAAGTTTTGGCCCTTTTCAATGGAAACCAGGCACATAAATCTGGACGAAATCGTAATTTTCTATTGTTTAAATTGCATTTATGAATGCATAAATGGATTAAGCGTGCTAAAAAACCCTTGGGGCACTCGAATTGTAAAAACTTAGTCACTCAAATTTGCAGATCCAACAATTTCTCGCTGGATTTCGACTTAAATTATACCAAAAAAAGGGGAAACGTAGAACGTTTAGACTACAACATAGGTAATTACGCCACATGAAATCGTGATGAAACAAGTCACCCATTCTAAGCATCGTGACCTATGAGATGGATGGATTAATCATATTACTAGTGTATCACACCTCAAATATATGAAGGTCATAAGGACAACATTATTAATTGAATGGAAAGCTATATTACCGAGAAAAAATAGAAAATAGTTCAAATAGTTCGGTTTCTTTATCAATGTCTTTTAATTTTGAGGTTGGGATTATCAAAATTCAAAGGGATTATTTAAGAAAAGGATATTAGCATCATTATTTGTTTAAATGATGAAAAAAATTGCATTAACATTGATTTGGCGAATTAATTATTAATTCCAGAGTCAAGTATAATAAAAAGATAAAAACACTTTTGGCAAGAAGCAATATGAAATTAAGAACTTACCACCAACAATTGAGGATTACAATTTCATAACCTAATTCATTGTTACAACTATGTATAAAATAAATGTCAATATAAATATAGGTTCAACCTAGATGTAAACATTAGGGACTTTCATTTTAAATGTGAAGAAGAAATTTTTGACATTTTCCTATAAGAGAAGAAGATAACAATGTAGGAATTTACAATGTAGTCATGCTCAGTAGCCTTCTTATCAAAATAATTGAAGCATGTGTTAGATGTGATCCTTCAAGATAACTAAAAGTCAATACAAAAAGTTTGACAAGCTTGTCGCTCATAAAGATAAAGAAAATTATTGTCTGAAGAATCATAGTCAAGGCTTGATCGCACAAATTAAAAGGTTAAAAAATGAAAAAAAATGTCACAACACGAAAAGCTAGAGCAACTTACCAGTAAAGAAGCTTTGATAAACAAGGAAACATTGACAAATCCAATTGAAGTAGGGATAACTTTAGACATCAAAGTACAAACGATGGAAAATCTAAAAGTTTCTACTAATAAAAATTCAATGATCATCAGAGCGGCACAAATGTACAAAGAAATAATGATACCAAGGTGAATAAAAAAAAATTAAAAGTATGATAAGGAAATATCATGTTACAAGGACACCTTATCGACATCATAATCACAAATTCCAACACTTTAATCAACCAACATACCACCCATCACTTTGAACAAAGACAATATTTGGCCTCTATTTCAAAGCAGTTCAATCCCTGTAGAATTTGGCCTCAAAATAACAATCATTATTGGAATCATAATACAAAAAATTTATATCCAAGAACCCTATTAACATAGAGTTCCATAGAATATTGACCTGTGGTGGAGTGACCTTTCAACAATAAAAAGATTATGTTTCGTACTTCGAAGATTATATTGCCTCATTTTTTTTATTATGGAAACATCAAGAACATGTTATCATGTGAAAGAATTGCAAGCAAGAATGAAGACATAATGTTTTATGCTTTGAGAACAAAGCATCTCGGAAGAGAGAGGAAATTTAATGAATATAATAATAGTAATAAAAATGATAATAATAAAAACAATAATAATAAACTAAAATATATAACCTAAGGGACACAACCCTTCACCTTCATAATTAATCAATGCTTATAAGTATACCTTCCCAAGGCTCAATGTATCATCACATATCATATCTCATTCATTCAATCATCAATTATATATGCTCATCTCGTATGGATTTCAACTCTATGTCCTTCTTATGTTGGATACTTTCTTACTAATGAACTATTGTTCATTACACTAGTATCAAAACTTGAACCATTCTGGTTGATTACATTTGGTTAATATCAAATTTGAAAACAAACTTACAAACTCGAATCCAAGTTGAGAAAAAACATCTACATGATGAAAGATTTAGAAACAAGGGAATGAATCATATGCATGTTGGCTTGGGGTTTCAAACCTAGGGTTCGAAAGGATTTACCAACAAATACCCCATTTGCGTTGGAATATTCAATATTCAAGGACTGAATAAGGTCTCACCCGAGACGCACATGAGAATCACGGAGAGCGAATGGTTGTGCATAGCATGACAGAAAAATACAGACATGAACCACTTGGCTAAGAGTTGTGCATTAGATACTATTCATTCACATCAACATTCATGTAAGTAACATGCATTCTAACATCTATAACAACATACAGTCATAACAGAGTACATGATAGAAAGTATAAACTCGGATCTCATTCCTTCTTTCATTAATCATAGTGAAACATTCAGATACATGGAGGGTCATAGCCTATGTAGAGACTTGTTAAGCTTAAACCAAAGATCAGAGATTCATATCTCGATATACTTTCTCTCTCATATTCCACTTATATCTCTACCATTACAGTGAACCAGAAGTTCATAATCAATTAACAACAACCCTTACATGTTTGCATGCATTCCTTATATCTCTATAGGAGCATGGAAATCATAACAAACTTGCCATCTCACTAACTACCTTGACCATGAACAATCGGTCGATTACAAAAACAATTACTATCATTATGTTGATCTTCGAGGATTTGATATGCATGTGATCTTTACAAGTCCTTGTGCGTAGTGCAAAACTAGTTGGCGTGCGCAGTAGAAAACTGGTTGATGTGTGCAATAGAAAATCAGTTGGTGTAGGTGTTGAATCTTGGAATTACATGATACAAAAATTGTGGTGCACATGTAGTGTAGAACTTATGATGCGCACAAGGTTTTGCCAAAACCTTGGTGCCAACAGGACCCCAACACTATTAGTTGGATTATCATCAAGCCAACGAAATTCATTACAGTGTGACAGAGGCTATGGATGGCACCTTCTTCGTTAGCTCGAAAATGAATATTTGGAACTCAAAGTCTATATCATCAAAAATATCCATTAGTTCCTTCATGTCTTTGCAAAAAAATTTGACCTTTACCGGTGTGGTCGACACAGTTGTCGGCTTAATTTTTTTGCCCAACTCTATCATCGGGGTTTCCCTTGCACATATGTGAGTGCATAGTGGTGTTGTTGTGCCTACTCTTGTGCTTCCAACCCAATCACTCTCAACGTTTGTTGGTTAGTGTGGGAGATGCAATCTTTTGTTGAAGGTTAGATACCTCTGGCATAGCCTCCTTGTGCTTTGTGGGTGGAAGGGAGGTCAATACCCGCTTCTTCTATTTGATTTGTGCCTCACTTACACATATGTGATATTCAATTGTGTTGATTTTGGGGGCATTATGTAGGTGAGTCCAAAGATGGAATTTGTACTCAATGACCCTGGAGAATCCCTTCACGCATGCTTTTCCTTGGTGTAGCAAATGTTCTACAACCACAATCTTTCATTGCAACTCTCCCTACTCTAATGGTGGGGTGCTCCTCAATCTTTGTTGAAGCTCTGTGTTTTGTGCCTGCATGTGTTGGATAGCTTCCTTCACCTTGTTGAGTTTGTTCTATGCTAGGATTTCAATATTTTCCTCAACCGTGTTAAGGACTTGGACATATACTTCCTATATTGCATTGATCAACAATGTGTGTGCAGCTACCTATGCTTCATGGCATTCTTGGATGGCCTTGTGCACAGCTACCTCTTGTGCATGTCTTTGTTGGGTTTCATTGTGTGCAACTATCTATTGCTCGTGATTTTGCTACAACTTTGAATAGGAAGTGAGTGTGCACTATTTTTCCCCCAACTTATTCATTATTTCTTCCATGAATACTTGTAGGTCCTATGAAGGTGCATGCACTAATTCTAACTCCACATAAGGCAATGATGGAGGATATAAACTTGTTGATTTCTCGTAGGCTGTCAAGGCTAATGGGTTGATCCGCAGGACCCTCTTTTGCATACTTCTACATAATGATGTAGTGTTAGTGGTGCTACCTACGACCATTTGGTCTTGGATCTTGGGTTTGGTCGACGGGATAATAATGTGGAGTGCATAGTGGAGCTCACCCAATTTTTATGTCAACTCCTGATGCAGTAGATGTTGCACGTCCAAATTAGATTAGAGCACCTTAATGATCCTATGAACTAGTTCTGGGGAAGGCCCTAGCTCCTGCCCTGGACAGTTGGTGTCTATTTCAATTTCTTCCATCTCGTGGGTCAATATCTAGTGCATGATAGACTTCAATGTCATATGAGAGGGGACTTCCTATGTGATGGGCACATGGTCGATCGACAACGATAGACTAGACGCGTTCCTTGTTGAGCTTGACCTGGAGATTGTGCTCTGCATCGTTTATGATCATTTTCCCTTCCTGGGCGAAGTGCTCCCCGTGTCTAGTTGCACCAGTTTCCTCTGGACCTCTGGTTGATTACCTGCCTCTTTGGCTTGCTCTGGTAATTTCCACTCTTGCTTCTTCTTGGTCTATGTTTCCAAGATCTCTAATTATTCATATCGCATGGGCAACACTACCTCCGACCACTCCACAAAAACATGTTAAATGTCCTCTTCGATAATACAAAAGGGGAGGATCTTGGCAGGAGTCTGTGAATGTACGATTCAGTGATAAAAACATTATGGAAATCACATTCAAATTGAATATAGTTCTCGTACATGTCAATGAGGTTGTGTGGTATGTGGAAGGATTGTGCAGTTGTCTGGATCATTTCTATGTACCATAGCTAAAAATCCATATTTTTCTCGCGTTGGACATTCTTGTCCTAATTGTATTGTAGCTCATTGAAATTGGGCATGGGGAAAGATTGAGTAATTGCGTTATGATTTTTTGGGCCTAGTGGTGGTTGTCATACTATCATTGTGAGTAGGAGTAACACCCAACTATAGTGAAACTCCTTGTCGTGTTCTTGTGCATCCATGCAGTCCTAGATTAATGTGTTTATCAAGTATTATTCCCAACACATCTTGATTCCTTGGACACATTGCTCAGCTGCCAAGATTACCCGAGGTGAGAAATCATCCTTCCAGCGCTTAGGAATCATTTCGTGGGCCAGTACTTGCATAGCGAAATGAACTCGATCATCTGTGATAGTGTAAATAACCATGTCTCTCAATCTACTGTGTGTACCATACGATTGGTACACTTTGTCTTGCTTGGCATATTGTTATGCTACCACGTCAGTAGGATCATCCCATGTTCTAGGAAGGCCTGAGACTTGCGGATTGTATCGGTGTCAACTTGGTATGGGAAGTCTAGCTAGAGGAATCCTCCATGAAACATGTTGAGTAAGAACTTGACACGTGAGTTAATATTTGGGATGAACCCAAAATGAGGACACCCAATAATGTCATTATCTCGGAATTGTAGATGGGCTTGGCCTATGCCTTGGGTACCACTTTCCATTCTACAAGGATTTATGCATAAGAATCCGAGCGCAGTTCTGGGAAATGAACCTTGTCTTGGATGTTGTAGTCCACATACTTGAGGCTAGGAACCATACCTAACAAAGGTCCTCTGACGTTTAACTCTCTAGGTATTTTAATCACATGTGTATGTGCTTCCTTTATTGCCTTGACTTTAGCTCAGGCTTTGGGCTTGTTTGAGGAAGCCATAGTTCCTTTACTATCAAGAGCTGAAGGTTTTGTATTGAATGATGAAGGAAAACAATCAAGTTGGATCCATCTCATGAGGAACTTCAAGATTGGTTGACTGCGAAGGAAGATGAGTTTTCTCGACGGGAAACTCAAGGTATGAATGCTAATGTGGATCGATGGAAGAATAGGTATATCCACATTGATATGAATGAAATTTTGTTTGTTGAATTTCCCTATCTGTTGTATGAATGGTTGAAGAGGCAGAATGCTACTAATAATGCTTTGAGGCCTCAATAACCACTGGTCTGTGATCAAATCACAATTGATAGGTTGAACACATTAGATAACAAATGGACTCGAGCCATTGATTTATGGTTTGATCGAGTGAAGGAAGGGTATATAATTGAATTTGTTGTTGAAGACACTGATTCTTTCAGTGAGGATAAGAGGATTTTTGTTGAATGTCCTCGAAAAAGGATGCTAGAAGAGATCCCACTCTATATAAAGTTGTTGTTCATGGAGAAGGGGTTGATGTGCATGGAGCCCGATAGGATGGATGAGCAGACTCCCCTAGTGCTAGGGAGGATGAAAATATGGGGTGAAAGTAAGAAAGGATATGGAACCACTAAGGAGGATCCATAAGTTATTGAAATGAAGTGAGGAATAAGCTGGACCTAGAAGAGTAGAGGAGAGAGAGACAGTTCAAAGATACGCAAAAAGAGTTGAGTAAAGGAGTAGAGAGGAACAAAGAAGCAGGAGGAATATAGAAAGGGGTGCACGACGAGGGGTCAGGCCCATAATGAAGAGGAAGGAGACCGCACCTGGAGGAAGTGCGGGAGAGTGTGATGTACCAGAGAGGAGAATAGACGAGGATAGACCAGTGAAGAGGTGCATCGTTGAGATTAGAGTATCTAGTGGAGATACTAGTAGTAGTGGTAGTAGGGGCCAATAAGACGAATTCCAAACCCCTAGGTTGTTGCAGAGTGATGAAAATTCAAAGGAAGATGAAGCGTAGAGTTGATGTGCAGAGGTAGGAGAGGAAGATGAATGCCCCCTGAGAGGAGGGGAAGTGAGTTGGAAATTATAGATGGTCTTGAGTGGTTGCAGGTAGGAAACTCTTTGGATTCCCNCCTTTGAACCAGCCCCCTTGCACATTTGTACCCAAGAAGAAATAACACCTGACAATGCGACAATTGGAGTAGAAGCGAGAGTAGGAGAAGAAAGAATAAGAGTGACAAGTGAAGAAGACGACAAAGTCAGTGCTACTTCGTAAAGGCCAAAGTCATGCATGAGAAAGTATGGTGTAAAATGTGTCGGTTAGAGGGGAACCATAGAGATGAGTGTCCTACACTAGGAAACTATATGGAAATAGGTGCATCGAATCCATTTCCAGCTGGACCATAGACAGAGTGATGAGATATTTGCAGACAATTGGGCCATATACCACCTTGTTTCCCAACATTGGAGAAATATCAGAAGACACATCATACTCCATTCTGTGAAATATGTAAGCCCATGGGGCATGATGTAAACAATTGTCAGACACTCTAGCTAATGCAAGACCATACCCATGATGTATTTCATGTTCAAGATGAACATAAGGGTGACGACCATCGCCGTGTTGATAGAGTTGGATATCAAGGAGGTCCCAAAGGTGGATATGGACACAGTCAGGGATGAGGATAGGGAGGAGGTGGAGGTCGACCCCCAACTTGTTTTAACTGTGGCGAGATAGTCCATGTGTCAATATTTTGTACCAAACCAAACACTCTCTATGGGTGTTGCTACATCCTTGAGCATGTTACAGAGGATTGTCTCGACTTTTTGAAGAAGTGGGAAGAGAAGAAGGCACATTGCAACATGGTGACTGTAGAGCCGCACGTGAATCAGAAAAAGGATGATAAATTTGATGTACCAGTGATAACCCGAGGTAGAGAAAAGACAAGGATGGACTTTGAGCATGGTGAAAGATTGGGTCAAAGGCCGGAGGAGAATATAAGAGAGGCGGCGCAACCCCCTCCTAAATTTGATGTTGTCTAGCAGAAGCAATTTCTACGCAACGCACAAAGGGCCATAGAGGAAGAAATAGCATGAGAAGAGTTGCAGTTCCTGACACAAAGATCATTTGAAGAGGCCCAAAATCCATGAGGAAGTATAGTGAGTGACACAGAGGTCACTAGAAGAGGCATGTTCCCATGAAGAATTGCAGTGTGCCACGCAGAGGTCTTTGGAGGAAGCTCGGGTACGCAAGGAACTAAAATGCACAACGCAAAGGTTGTTGGAAGAAGCACGCAGACAAGACGATTTGTGACGCACCAAACAAAGGGAAAGATAGAAACATGTACATGAAGAGTTGAAGCTCACATTGTGAAAAGAAGCATTGTGCGACCTGGGCGTGAAACAGAGACTTGGGATTAAAAGTAAGTAACTTCTTGCATTGTTTAAGATTGTTAAGTGATCATGATGTTGTACGAAGTTGAAACAGATGTTATCCACTTGCATGGGGGAAGAAGGGATATATAGAGATATATTGACCCCCCTACCAGAAAGGGACATGTGTCAGGTCAGTGAGCAGAAGCACACTGGAAGATAATTCAAGATGACAGTTGAACTTAGAAGCTATGAGATGGATGGGGTCATGTTGGATCTGGGTTTCGACTTGAACATCCCACTGAAGAAGTCATGGGAATTGATGGGTAAACCAAATTTGGTATAGTCATCCATCCAGCTTCAATTGGCTAATCAATACAAAGTCTACCCAATAGGCCAATTGGAGAAATTCTAGGTGAACATAGAAGGGGTAAGGACAAAGGCATACTTTAAAGTGATAGAGATCATGGATGATTATGATCCATACCCAACCCTACTTAGCATTGATTGGGCCTTTGAAAACAATATTGTGTTGAATCTGAAAAAGTGATACATGTTGTTTGAGACCGACACCCCGCATGTGATCGTGTCATTAGATCCCAATTAAGGGGATAGATATAATGAGACAGTAGATGAGGATGCGTGGAGCTCCGTTATTGAAAATATATACAAGATAAAGGAGTGCATGGAATATTATGTCAATCCCATATTGGATGGGGAACTAAGTTGGAGGAGCATGAAGTCATATGATATTGATTCAGAAGATGCCATGGAGAGGTGGCAAAACAAGATTTATGAAGTCTCGACAAGGAGATGTGTCTGCATTACCACAGAAGTGCACGAAGAAGGATTCAGGTCCTACTGGTTTGATGGGATGGATCTGGTGGATGTGTTTATTTCATGGATGCAGCATATTACCACCGAGTACGTGCCCTGGATACAGTGTTAATGGGAATACCCGTGCAATGGTGGGTTGCACATCGAGAACATCTTCAAGAATGGGTAGTTGTGGAGGATCCACTAAGAGAAATATTCAGGCCAAGGGTGGATATCTGCCAATATATGTTTTCTTGTGAACGATGTTGGGTAGTCAAGCAGCGATGTAGGGCGCGAAGCCGATATCTGAAGGCCCAACGCACTCTGTCAAGGAAGACCTCTACCCCCCCTCCCAAGTTCCTCAATTTTCTAATGGAAAAGTAAGGTATTCATGTACGTGAATAATGGATATGGCTACTCAATATGTTGTAATAGAAAGAACATCTACCCATTCAATCCTCCTCACCCCATTGAAAAAATAGATGAATTACGCATGAGTATGAAACTAGTAGTTAGTCAGAGGATGGCACCAGATCTAGTCTGGTCGAGTCCAATTCCTCCATAGTGGAAACTGAGTGGTTGGGCACGTGTGAAGAAGCGTCGTGACCTGCCAAGGGTCACTACGACCAATTAACCAAGGTTGGACCAATGAAGGGGTGCGCAAGAGTCATGCGTGACACCCCCGAAGAATAATACTCGTGCATGTACGATGTCATCCACATCATCATCATTCGAAGACATCAACATCACATTTAAAATTTGACATCCCAAATATTTCCATACCCTAATAAGTGACATAAATGTCGTACTATCCCTAAGGAATATCCTATTGTGTCGGTACCTGATGATAAATGCTAAGATTCTTCCCAGAGCTTACACACATTTGGCAATAAAAAGGGGTGGGCATGCACCATGAATTCAAAAGGGCATGCAAAGAGATGACGTGGCTCATTAATCTAGAATGTCGGTGGGGCCACAACATGAAACACTTTCATTTACTTTTGGAGGGGATAACAAGACGGTAGAGGTATTAATATTCTAGTGGCTTTCGAAGAGAGTCGTATTGCACTTCGAGTTATTAACAACTTGGTGCATGTTCCCGCGGTTGTTCTATCGTACTCACCTAGCCACTTTCCCCTCCTCAAATGTATGCATTCCTATTTCTAGTTTACAAGAAGGATTCCAAAACTTCATAACGGCGGAAGAGTAGATCAAAAGCAAGAAAGGGCATTATATTCACTTATTAACACTAGCAAAAAGCAGACTCGGCGGGAATGGTTTGAATGGATTTGTCAAGCAGGATGCATGCCCCAAATAAATCAAAGACAGCTTAAGATTGATAGATACCAGAGCCGTTGTTAGCCCAAAATGTGAGCTTTATAGGATCCCATATGGGGAAAGTGCAGGATATCCAGTTCGTCGACTATAAGGTTTGAGACTCTGTACAATATCTAGCCTTGGGATTTCACAATTATGTGAAGGTGGTTCGGAGTATGAATGGTCAACAATTGGTTCTCACATAATACTGGGCCAAACCACTTAGTCAGGTCAGCATATTGTCCCTAGTTGATTTTCTTCACTTTGGCCATGGACAGTCGGTGACCATCTGCGTTCTCTTCTTACTTACTCGCCTACATGGTGGATACCCTTGGCTGGGGGGAATATCCAATTGATGTAGCAACAATCCAGAGGGTTATTGGATTACCCATACATGGCGAGGAACCCAAGAAATCACTGACCGCTAAAGATGTTGCCCAAAATGATGTGTATGGAAAGTACAATATGCGATGGGGAACGTGTGGGGTGGTGATTTCTGAAATTAATACTCGGCCAGTTCAGTTTACAACCCAATTCTCGCTTGTACAATCTTGTGCAATTGTACAAAGGAGGAGTTTCCACTCGAGGTACTCATAGAAGTAGAGAGGTGTCTAGAAGGTGTCCAGATGGCCTAGGACGTTATATCCTTAATGAATTCATTGACAACTTCTTGGATGCCTAGAATTTCAGGAAAAATTTCCACTACTAAGAGTAGTACTGCATTCAACGACCTCCAAGGGATGGTGGACAATTTATATGCGCAGTTACCGAACACCTTAGAAGAAGGTAGCAACATTCCCCCTTGTATCAAAATCTCGGTCGTGAAGGCATGTCTACAAAATTTGGACTCACAACTTATGACCCTCCACCCGCCACTCCAACAGACAACCCCATAGGAAATTTACTTGCAAAACAAGATTGTGTTGGCCAAAGTAGTCATCCAAGATGACCAACACATATTGAAGGAATTTTTGGGGGTGGTCGAATACAGCTTCACCTTATGGAATCATCTACAAAACCCCCTTGAATTGACTACCATTGATGACAGAGTTCACGTGGCAAAAACTGAGGTCGCACAACAAACGAGTAGCTTGGATTCTCTATCTCCCGACAAGCACCAAGCTACGATGGCATATATTATGACAAAAAATAAGGAGATTGTTGTCGGCTAGGCTGAGCAACAAATCATTTCAGAGCTAGCCATTAATGTGGTCGATAAGGCCTAAATATTTTATACTCAGTTGATAGACGTTCAGGTGGTTGTCTCCCCCTTGATCAATAATATGGAAACAATGGACCTGACAGTGCCTCGAGTCACAACAACCAATGCAGATGAGGTTGTTCAGCTCACACGAGAACTTCATGACACTCTCAATGAGTTTGATAACTAATTCAAAGATTTCCTTCAGGAGCTCATGAAGATGGTTTTGCCTATCACAACAGTCACTCCATGAGGCACTTGGCTCAAGGACGAACCAAATAATAGTGGTAGGGGCCTGTTGCGACCCAACGTTTTGGGTAAATATTGCATGCGCGCATAAATGTAGTTGTGCACGCCTATTCATTTTTTGTGCACACTCAAGCAACTGCGTAGTGGGTGATAGGAGGAACGCGCGTCGATTAAAGTTTTTCTAATGCATGCCAGTACAATTTTTTCCAATGCGCACCAGTCTGAGTTTTTTGATGTGCACCAAAAATTAAGAAGACACTGCATGCACACCAGAGTCAAGAAAAGAATATTTAGGAAATATTCCTGAATGATTACTTCATGTATCATGAGAGATCATGGAGCAGTAAGGAGATGAGTTATCAGATATTTAAGATTTCCATGACTCCAAAGAGGCTATGTGGACTGCATGTGGGTGATGGAATCATGCAAAATAGGTAGTCATAGGAGCAAGTGGGGTATAACTTAAAGTGACAGAGCGTCAAAGTAGAGAAGAAGATAAAAGGGAGAAATGAAAACAGAAAGAGAGTTGGTTAGTTAGCTACTCAATGGGATAGCTAGTGATTGGTAGTTGTTTTCAATGTCCTTGAGCTCGCTATGAGCCTGTGTTTTGTAATGTATCTGGTTGTGAGTATGGTTTGTAGCACCTGCAGAGTCTCAAAGAAAGTGCATGGCACTATGTAATGTAATACTGGGAAAATGTATAAGAGTGTAGGGATCTATTGTTGTTAATTGATAAGTTGCTTAATGTATGCATGTGAATGGTTGAATGAAGATAATAAAGTTGTAGTGATTCTTATCTTATGAGATGTTGATCATGTGTCAAATGAATGTATGTGTTGATGTTATATGTTGTTAATGGTTAAATAGAATGCAATGGAAATTATTAATTCCATCCTGAGTGGATTCATGTGTAACTAATCCTTCATCACCGACACAAGACCATATGGTCTCTATGATTCTCATGGCATCTTGTGCGAGACCTTCTTCGGTCTTTGGTTGAGGATTAATATGTCGACGCCTTGGGGTTTTTGTTGGTCAACTCTGGAAAAACCATGGATCTTCAACACCCCAACGTTAAGAAGGACACATTCAAGTGTAGAATGAACCAACACCTATAAGTAGCTTAAATTTCAAAAGGGAGGGGGCATAAATTCATCACGAATTCTTAAATTATCAAATGATCATGCAAGAATTTAAAAGGAAGAATGGTACATGGATATCATTTGATATCTTTTGAATTCCTTCAATTGATTTTTACTCTTTATGTTGAGCCTTGGTTAGACTAGTTAGGAGTTTCCATGTATCTTGACTATCAAGGAATAAAGATTGAACTTGATCAAGGTTTAAACAAAACCTCACCTTAAACTATGATTTAGGTTTAGAAGAATACATGGGCTAAAGGTTAGATTATGTTATAATAATAAACAAAGAAAATTGAATGGTGGATTAAGGGATTGTAGAATAATAATGAAGGCTTGATCGAACAAAACATTGGAGGTTGCTTTAAGGTAAGCAAAATGAAAATCAAATGGCAAGAATTAACAAAATTTTGAAAAAAAAATAGAGGGACATTTTTAGCTACAACATCTAGCTCAACTGGGGGATGGTGTCTCCCTATGAGGCACCAAGAACTGTAGACATGTGCCTTCTGTCATTGGGCATGGAGTCAATTTCATTTCTGAAATTAGTTCTCATCCTTGTCAACCACTGAATCTTTGAACCAATTCACCAGCTTGTGTTTCTCCTTTTTTGCTAATAGATCCACCTTCTTGTTCCATGAATTGGTACCTGCAAGAGCTTCAAATATGATGGAAAGATTCTTTCGCAAGTAACAATAGTTAGTCAAACATGTTCATCATTTGAAATAAAAGATTCTTAATATGACATGAGTCAAATTTTGCAAACTCAAGAAAGAACTCTCCCTCTATTTCAAAAGTTTTCTAAGTTATTTACAAGGAAACAAAACCCTAATGCATGAAATAAAACACTAATGCGGGAAAATAAATCCTTTCTCTCTCAATATAAATGAATATACAGTAAGAATGATAAAATTGATGACAACTGAAAATCTAGGTATACCGAAAACAATGAGTTTGGTTATGAAAGATAAAGATCATTTTTTTTTTCATTTTCAATCTACTTAGATGTTGCTTAAGGTAATCAGACACAATAGGTTAGGATTGAATGTCAAATCCCTAGTTATTCTCTATCTTACTCAAAGTAATGATTGATGAAGTTCATTTACCAGTAACATAGTCTTAATGTGTCAAGACATGGTCAAATTTGAGGGGACTTCTAATGATGGAGTATAAAAGTACGAGAACCCTCTCTTGTCTTCTGATGTTGCTACACTACCAAAAAGAGTCCATAGCATATGGTGTAGCTACCCAAACATCACAGGCCTTGCTCTTTTTTCAACGAGCGTCCATAGACCCGACGTAGATACCTTCATTTCCCAATTGAATTTTTTTTCACCATCTCAATCTTATTTTTATTTGTGCTTTAAGCATGTTGAGATGGGAGCAATAAATATGTTTTAAACATATAAGGATGATGCATGTTAGTGAAGATGAGTTGGATATTCTCATGTAATAATGTATACTCATTTATTGTGTCCATCCCCACAGCCTTGACATTATCTCTCTGCATAGTCCATTTATTCTTTAATGTTATGTGTGGATATGGAACCTTGAGTAGGTTAAGATGACTAACTTCGAAATTTGACATCCCATCTAGCTTCTAGAACATGATTACAAAAGAACTATCCTCTCAACCTAATCACTAGGAAAATAAATATCTTAAAGATGTTCCCCAATCTCACCATGACAAAATACTATGGATATAGTCACCAATCGGGGATATCATTTCCATTAAGACCTTGTTATAATGAGAGAGAAAAGTTTTATAATCCTAGTCTTTTCTTTATTATATTTTATTTTCAAACCCTATGATACCCATTAAAAAGTAAAATAAAAAATCCTAAAGTATATACAATCAACAACTACACTATGCTTAGCAAGAAGCTTATTTATATACATGTATTCCACCCTAATCTAATTATCAAAGGTAGCGAGGTTAGGCATAATCCACTTCCCAATGCAACCAAGAAATTATTTTGTTTACAAAAATAAAACTTTGAATGCATTGAGTCAAAGATAATATAATCAACTTAAGTAACTAAGACCCAATCTAAATACTTAATTCATACTTATAGTCCACTAGAAATGTGTTTAAACTTCTATAAATAATTGATGTTTCTGATAGAACAAACTCCAACCATGCCCCAATTGGATCTTCAAGTTGGTTAGTGTGAAGCCCTTGGTTTATCAAGGTCGGTATAAGAACATTTAATTTGTGCACATAAAGTGGCAAACTAGTTGCAACTATGCATCTTCCTACTTCACCTATGACCTTGTTGACTTCATTCTCTCCTTCATAACAATGTAGGATGTCTCCTTCACTTGCTATCCCTTCAAAAAAGTTTAATGTTAGCCTCAATTGTGTTCTATGTATGAGCTTGTCTACTTGTGAGTTTTGACAAAGGTTTTCAATATAATTCCATGTATAATCACCATCTTGTAAAGACCGATGTACATTCTCCCTATCATATTGTATGTAAAAACATTATTTTGAGTTGCAATAATAAGAAAGGATTAGTAGTAGGCCGACATTACTATATTGTTTATCACGTATCAAAACATTTGAATCTTCATCAAGTTTTACTTTGGTTTTATAATCATGAAGAAAATACAAGGATAAATCGACAATATCATGTATCAAACCCTTTGTATCATTAGTGGAAATTTCAGCAAACATGCATTCCTTTTCTCATTCAAAAATTTTAGTTACTTGTTGATTGTAAACTTGTTCTTCATATGGATTTTCATAACTGACATAGGTAGGTTCAATGTTGGAAATATATGTCGATGATGAAATACAAATTTGTTCTTCTTGTTCATGGAAATCAACATCATAATCATCATAACCATCATACCTAGGTTGATTGCCAAAACTTTATGAGGGTGTTGTTTGAGAAGTTTTTTGTTCTTCAATGCTTGCATCATCCACACAAGTTTGTGTTTTATGTTTAACCTGACTACTAAATTTTTGAACAGAAACTTCATGACAATAGTTATGAGCAAACACGTTTTCAAATGAATATGAATTTAAATCTTATTTAATCGAAATTGAACATGATGATCTTTGAAAATCATTATCACCATATTCATGAAAATCATCATAAATAGGTGAGTTGATAATAACTTTTGTAAATGAAGAATTATGCCTTTCTTCATCAATAGCTTAGTCTTCAAAAAGATTTGGGACAACAGTTTCTTCAGCAAAAATAAATGGCACCAATATACCCTCACAAGACACAATATCTGAATTTTCATATTCAACATACACGGGTTCAACATTTGAGAACACAATTGGACTATAAGTTTAGAAATATACCTATTCTCAAAATCATTGTCAAAAGATTCATGTCTATGTTCATCTTCAATTATTTCTTGAACAACAATGTTATATAGATGATATTTTTGTTCTTTTTGAGCACCTAAGTCCTCATGTAAATTCTCAGACATAATGTCAATGGTAGTATTGGCTTGATGTATATCTTGAAATTCATTTTCAACAATACAATCTCCATTAACCTTATAAGCAAAATTATCTTTAAAAGACTCGTTATGGAAATCTTGAAATTCATCATAAATAGGCCTACTAATATAAGGCTCAATGTCAATCAATTGTTATGTTGATCCATCAACATAAAATCTACTCATATCGTCATGTGAACTTTTATGAACTAATGTTTCTAACCTTTTCTCATACATCTCTTTATCATCATAAAGAGAAGAAATAAATAAATACTCATTATAAAATACATTAGTAAATATTGAATTTTGAAAAAGTTTGGGGATAGAATTTATTACAACAGAGTCTGTTTTAGTATCCATATCCTTGTGTGGACTTCTTGAAGCTTCTGCAGGTATTTTCATTTGTTCATCATGGGAAGCTAAAACTACTAAATATTCTTTCTTTTGTACTTGGGAATAGAGGCTTTGTTTAAGATCATACAGAAATTGCTCTACAAAACTTTGTTTATCATCTATATCAAAGAATTTATAATCAAATTAGTGAACAAAATTAGCAGACAAATCAATATCTTCATCTTTCAAAATATCAGCATATTATGTATCTTTAAAATATTCAAGAATCGTTTGAAACTCTTGATCACTCTCAGGGAAAGAGGAAGCAGTATCTTGATCATAGTTATGACTTTGATCTTTAGGAATGGGAAAATGAAGTGTATCTTCTTGAGAATGTTCATAACTACTTATCTTTAGGAATGGGAAAAGAGAGTGTATCTTCTTGAGAATGTTCATAACTACTTTCTTGTTCAAATTCATTATCAGTAAATTCCTTTTCCTCTTTATTATTATAGGAGTTATGTTCTATTTCATATTCTTCATTACAACAATGTTCAAAAAGAAACTCAGCCAAATAGATTATCCTACAATGATAGTGAAAGCATGCATGAAAATATTTCAAAGAAGAAATACTAGAAAGAGGAACACTTCTAAACCATTCTCGAGCATCTCTCTCCAAAAACATCATGAAAAGCTTCATTAACACATCTTCATGAACAATACCTAGAAAATTCATACAATCGTGAAAATATTGTAAATGTTGTGCAAGGATATCATTAACATCTTCTTGAAACGGAGGAAGGCATTTAATCCATGTTTCAATATCAGGCATATCATTTGGAAAGCCAGGTATAGCAGAAAAATCAAAAGGATCAAACATCACAACTACTCGGGAAGTAATTGAGTTTTCCATGGAAACTTTGTGGAGTCGCCAAGTGAAAAATTTCTTTAAAATATTCTCTTCAAAAGAACCAAACATCTATTGTTATGTTCATGTCCACCACCAAGAGTCGGAACTTGTCTTTGTCATACCCCAAGAAAAGAAACTTTTCGAACTTCGTTCCCCAACAACGGCGCCAAAACGAATGTTGTTCCTCAAGTTTCTCCTGGCAAGGGAACAATGCCAAGGCAACCTATGAGGCCTAGATAAAGCCTCCCTGCTTTAGGATTTCTTGGAAGAATCCATAAGCCAAAGGGGGGAAACCCTCATGTATAAGATATTTGATAAAGTTCATATATGCATAAAGAACTAAAATAGAAGATAATAAGGAAAATTCATGTAAAATATGAACGCACATATGAATAACAAAACCACACAATTTATCTAATCAAAGAAGGCACCATAATATCTATTTCCCAAGTTATCAAAATAAACGATGGTAGAAATAAAGAAGTTACTTCAAATATTAGCATATAATATTTAAAATAAAACAAATTTAGAAGTTTGAATACTAATGGAGGATGGCAGTCCATTAATTTATAACTTCGAAGAATATGTGCTATCAATTGATATGCAAATGTGCATCTATATAAATGTACTTCGAGAATATCTAAACAATCAATACCCAGAGTTATTTCCAATGAGTTACTAGGCCGCTATTTAAACATTAACTTCTAAAATGAAGATTATTGTGTTCACTAAATTAGTGATTAATGCAGCACCATGAGATAATAAATATCGTTCATGGAATAAGCATACACAATCTGAACTTTAATGAAGTTTTAGAAAGAAAAAACTAATAAAAATGTTGAGCATGTCAAACATTCAACAAATCATTACTTTCTAACTAAATTCTTGAAATGCATCCTAACAATTACGATGTGGATTTAGATTAACATAAAAAGGTTATAAACTCGGAAAACCGAGAAATGAATCCTATATATTTATTTAAATTGTGCAGGAAATCCATTTCATATTTTTCATAATATTTACAGACTATCGATGAATAAAAGACTCTACTCTCATTCTTTCCCAACCAATTCCTTTCTAAGTACCCAACATTGTCTTTTATATTCTCTTGAATGATAACTTTCAGTCTCCTTTGCATAACTACTAAATGTAGTTAATCATATTGCAAGGAAAATAAGTTTTTAAGTTCATAAATTACCATTATGAATTAAATTTATCAAAGATTAACTTAAAACCATCTCGTAAATACCTCTTTCTACTCTTCTCACAAACTTTTAAAATTAATCCTTAACTTCTTGGACATGGCCACTCTTCACATGTACATGTTTCCACTAGTTTAAATTAACCATTTAAGCCGTTGAATGGCAATTATTTCTTTTAAAATATCCTCAACATATCCCCTATAAGTAGCTTAAATTTTGAAAGGAAGGGGGCATAAATTCATCATGAGTTCTTAAATAATCAAATGATCATGCAAGAATTATAAAAGAGAATGGTATATGGATATCATTTGATATCTTTTAAAGTCCTTCAATTGATTTTGACTCTTGATATTGAGTCTGGGTTAGACCACGTAGGAGTTGAAATATTTTGACTATCAAGGAATAAAGATTGAACTGATGAAGGTTTAAACAAAACTTCACTTTAAACTATGATTTAGGAATAGAAGAATATATGGGCTAAAGGTTAGTTTATATATTATAATTATAAACAAATAAAATTGAATGGTGGATTTAGGGATTCTAGAATAATAGTGAAAGCTTGATTAAATCAGAGCAATAAGTAAGTACATAGTCTAAATGTTATATGTTTTGGCTTTTTCTCAGACATATTTTCCGGTTGATTTTGTCTGAAATCCGGTCATAAATTGTTAGAACTGTAGATTTAAGTGCTTGACTATGTATAATCCGAGCATCCAAAGGGTTTTTTAGGACGTTAAATCTATTGATGCGTTCAAAAATGTAATTTAGATAACATAAATAAGTGATTTCACCCAGATTTATATCGCCAGATTCCGGTGAAAAATGTCAAAACTTAGAACGTTTAGACAATGCCATAAGTGTGTGTGTGTGTGTGTGTGTGTGTGAGAGAGAGAGAGAGAGAGAGAGAGAGAGAGAGAGGGAGAGAGATAATATCTCATATAATCATAATATATACATAGGTCCAGCCCTAAGGTGTTGTCGGTGATGGAGTTCATTACTTTGTTAAGGCACTCCATTGTGTGAGGTTAGTGGATCCAAACCTCGGCTTACCTTGTAAGATATTAAAAACATTGGTATGCGAACATAATGTTTTGTTAAGATAAAGATATAGTGGTTGTTATATTTAGTTAAAATAAAGTTATTAGGAAGTTTATATCCATTGGAAAAAGAAAAGTCATTAAAATCTATTTTCATTATGTTGTATTACTCACTTCTTCTATCTCAATTATTACTCACTTCTTCTATCTCAATTATTAAGAGAAATTTTTTTTGTTTCTTATTATGTTGTATTATTCACTTTTTCTATCCTAATTATAAAGAAAAACTATTTCCATTTTTTATTAAGTTTATGTGTCAAGCAAGTACCAACCCACTTTATACTATATACTTATATGTGAAGTATCTTAAGTGGTAAGATATTGGGTTGTATATTAAGTGGTAAGATATTGGGTTGTATATTAAGATAAACCTCATGTTCAACTTGTTTAAGCGATCATTAAAATTAGTGAAAATATATTCATTATAAATCACCAACTTATGTAATTTTGTCAATTAAAAATGATTGAAAAAAATATTATTTTCCATACTTAGAAAAATGATATTTTAAATTCTTGATATTTTAAATCTGGAAAAATTCAATATATCTATAACATTATTTTTTAAATTTAAAAAAAAAATGTTTAATAATTTTTTTCAAAATATTAAAACTATATCATTATTATTAAAAAAATAAAAAATAAAATGTTTGATAATTTTTTTCAAAATTAAAAAAAAAAAATGTGTGGGTATAATTTTTTACTCCATGTTATCAATTTCCAGCAATTTGATTTTTGCATTAAAATATAATAAATATGGATTTCATTAAAATAATTTAAAACTTTCACCGAGAACCGTTCGCTCGTGAAGTGAAAAGTCAGTACCTAGAACTTACAAATTGTTTAAACATAATTATTTTTGTATTAAACATCAACCTTCTCACCGTGTTTTTAGGAGTCATACACTAAATTCAAACATAATTGTATACTTATTAAATATCCACGTCTCGACCATATATACAAGTCTACTTGTTAGGCGTTTTTTATCATTGAGTACACCCGCTTATGAGTTCCTTCGTAGCAAACTAATAAGACAATATCTCACAATAAAAACATATATACCATGATAATGTGAAATTCAAGGCAGCCCCCCTTTGACATCAATGGCAAAGGAATGCTCCCCCTAAACTCGTGTTTCTCCTTAAGCAAACACATTGTTAATAATTTAAAAAATAAACACACAAAAAAAAAACGTTTAAATTAAAAGGATGTTTAAATGTGATGATCGTCATCCATTGAAGATTCATTGTTTCAAACACATAGTTAATAATTTAAAAAATAAACACAAAAAAAATGTTTAAATCAAAAGGATGTTTAAATGTGATGATCGTCGTCCATTGAAGATTCATTGTTTTAACTTAGCATCTGAAACATAGTAATGTTGTTTGGAATACAGACATGTTGTTCCAAAGTTTCACATTTGAGTCAAGGATAGATTGTACCTTTTGGGATATTATAGAGATTTTGGCTTTTAGTTGGGTGATCCTTGTATCCATGGTCATGTTTCTAGTGGCAGTCATGTGACCATGTGGGTCAATCGAAATGGTTACCGATGAGTTATACCGGCATGATCAACTTCACACGAGGATAATTTTGAGAGAGGTCACCCACAATGCTCTGAGCAAGCCTGGGACCACTCCCAGATTTTGTGTTTTTAATGTCGAAAGATCATTGCACTGACAAATTTTTCAAAATTAGGATATTCCAAGTTCTATTGGAATTTTGATGCCTATGCTACAAATGTTTGAGAGGGTCCTTAGAGCAAGGGAATGTCAAGCGCTATAACTCTCTAATATACTTAAGGGTTTCCAACAATCATACTCAAATTAGTCTTTCACGACACTAACTAAGGAGGATTAAACATTCCTTTAGTTGTACTACCCGATCCCTAAGTACACAAGAGTGATCTCCTCGACTGATGTACTCGATGTACTATAGAGACAAATGATTAAAAGGTTTTTGTAGGGATGGTCTCAGGTATGCCTAGGTGAATTTTGATATACCTGAGGATACATGGAAGATGAAATTCGTGAACATATTTCGTCTAATGCAATACTACTCACCAGGTACCAACTGAGGTGTACAAGGGAGTCCAACCAAGTGACCCACTTGTATTCTCTGCATCTATGCTTCTCAGCTACAACTTTACTTGTCGAATGACATATCTCTATGTTTTAGATGCCAGAACACATCTCTAGTATATATAAAAAAATCTCTAAAGTTTAGAACATGTTGGCACAGGAAATTGCTCTAGTACCACTTTTAATTTACTTATTTAAAAAAAAATCTCTTGGTAATATATCTTAGGGGAGACAACCTAGGCACTTACCCTCATTTTGAGAATGGTACCCAAGGTAAAACCTAGATTCTTCAGGGCACAAGGCCAGGTCAACAATTCATTAAATTCATTATCAGTAAATTCCTTTTCCTCTTTACTATTATAGGAGTTATGTTCTATTTCATATTCTTCATTACAACAATGTTCAAAAAGAAACTCGGCCAGATAGATTATCCTACAATGATAGTGAAAGCATGCATGAAAATCTTTCAAATAAGAAATACTAGCAAGAGGAAGACTTCTAAAGCATTCTCGAGCATCTCTCTCCAAAAACATCGTGAAAAGCTTCATTAACACATCTTCATGAACAATACCTAGAAAATTCATACAATCGTGAAAATATTGTAAATGTTGTGCAAGGATATCATTAACATCTTCTCAAAACCAAGAAAGGCATTTAATCCATATTTCAATATCAGGCATATCATTTGGAAAGCTAGGTATAGCAGAAAAATCAAAAGGAGCAAACATCACAACTACTCGAGAAGAAATTGAGTTTTCCATGGAAACTTTGTGGAGTCGCCAAGTGAAAATTTTCTTTAAAATATTCTCTTCAAAAGAAGCAAATGTCTATTGTTATGTTCATGTCCACCACCAAGAGTCGGAACTTGTATTTTTCATACCCCAGGAAAAGAAACATTTCGAACTTCGTTCCCCTGCAACGTCGCCAAAACAAATGTTGTTCCTCAGGTTTCTCCTGGCAAGGGAACAATGCCAAGGCACTCTATGAGGCCTAGATAAAGCCTCCCTACTTTAGGATTTCTTGGAAGAATCCATAAGCTAGAGGGGGGAAACCCTCATGCATAAGATATTCAATAAAGTTCATATATGCATAAAGAACTAAAATAGAAGATAATAAGGAAAATTCATGTAAAATATGAATGCACATATGAATAACAAAACTAGACAATTTATCTCATCAAAGAGGGCAGCATAATATCTATTTCCCAAGTTATCAAAATAAAGTATGGTAGAAATAAAGAAGTTACTTCAAATATTAGCATATAATATCTAAAATAAAACAAATAGAAGTCTGAATACTAATGGAGGATGGTAGTCCATTAATTAACTTCGAAGAATATGTGCTATCAACTAATATGCAAATGTGCATCTATCTAAATGTACTTCCAGAATATCTAAACAATCAATACCCAGAGTTATTTCCAATGAGGTACTAGGCCACTATTTAAACATTAACTTCTAAAATGAAGATTATTATGTTCACTAAATTAGTGATTAATGCAGCACCATGAGATAATAAATATTGTTCATGGAATAAGCGTACACAATCTGAGCATTAATGAAGTTTTAAAAAGAAAAAACTAATAAAAATGTTGAGCATGTCAAACATTCAACATATCATTACTTTCTAACTAGATTCTTGAAATACATCCTAACAACTGTGATGTGGATTTAAATTAACATAAGAAGGTTACAAACTCGGAGAACTGTGGAATGAATCCTATATTTTTATTTAAATTGTGCAGAAAATCCATTACATATTTTTCAGAGTATTTACAGACTATCGATGAATGAAAGACTATGCTCTCGTTCTTTCCCAACCAATCCTTTTCTAAGTATCCAACATTGTCGTTTATATTCTCTTGAATGATAACTTCCAGTCTCCTTTGTGTAACTATTAAATGTAATTAATCATATTGCAAGGAGAATAAGTCTTAAGTTCATAAATTACCATTATAAATTAAATTTATCAAAGATTAACTCAAAACCATCTCGGAAATACCTCTTTCTACTCGTCTCACAAACTTTTAAAATTAATCCTTGACTTGTTGGACATGGCCACTCTTCACATGTTTCCACTAGTTTAAATTAACCGTTGAATGGCAATTATTTCTTTTAAAATATCCTCAACATATCCCCTATAAGTAGCTTAAATTTTGAAAGGAAGGGGGCATAAATTCATCATGAGTTCTTAAATAATCAAATGATCATGCAAGAATTATAAAAGGAAGAATGGTATATGGATATCATTTGATATCTTTTAAAGTCCTTCAATTGATTTTGACTCTCGATATTGAGTCTGGGTTAGACTAGGTAGGAGTTGACATATCTTGACTATCAAGGAATAAAGATTGAACTGAACAAAATTTAACGTTAAATTATGATTTAGGAATAGAAGAATATATGGGTTAAAGATTAGTTTATATGTTATAATTATAAACAAATAAAATTGAATGGTGGATCTAGGGATTCTATAATAATAGCGAAGGCTTGATTAAACTAGAGATAGGAGGTTGATTTAAGGTAAGAAAATCAAACTATGAGAATTATTCAAATTTTGAAAAAAAAAATAGAGGAACATTTTTAACTACAACACAGTAATTAAAAAAATATGTTAAACATATATATATATATATATATATATATATATAACAAAAAAATATTTCAATGTTCACCATAAACAAAATATTTATATGTCCACCTTAAACAAAATAATTTAATATCAATTTTATATAGAGATATAAAGTAATTAAAAGTTAAAAAAAAAAAATCATATTCCAGCAATAAGTAAGCACATAGTCTAAATGCTATATGTTTTGGCTCTTTATATTTTCCAGTTGATTTTGTCCGTCATAAATTGTTAGAACTGTAGATTTAAGTGGTTGACTATGTATAATCCAAGCACCCAAAGGGTTTTTTAAGACGCTAACATTCGAAAATGCAATTTAGACAACATAAATAAGTGATTTCACCCAGATTTATATCGCATATTAAAAAAATTGGTATGTGAACATAATGTTTTGTTAAAATAAAGATATTGAGTGGTTGTTATATTTAGTTAAAATAAAATTGTTAGGAAGTTTATATCTATTAGAAAAAGAGGTCATTAAAATCTATTTTCATTATGTTGTTACTCACTTCTTCTATCTCAATTATTAAGAGAAATTATTTATGTTTCTTATTATGTTGTATTACTCATTTTTTCTATCTTAATTATAAAGAAAAACTATTTCGATTGTTTATTAAGTTATACTAGTAGACTTATATGTGAAGTATCTTAAGTGGTAAGATAATTGGGTTGTATATTAAGATAAACCTTGTGTTCAACTTGTTTAAGTGATCATTAAAATGAGTGAAAGTCTATAAATCTTAAATGGGGGAAAATTCAATATATCTATAACATTATTCTTGAAATTAAAAAAATATGTTTGATAATTTTTTCAAAATATTAAAACTATAACATTATTATTAAAAAAAAATTAAAAATGTTTGTTAATTTTTTTCAAAATAAAAAACAAATGTGGGTACAATTTTTTACTCCTTGTTATCAATTTCCAACAATTTGATTTTTGCATTAAAATATAATAAATATGGATTTCATTAAAGTAATTTAAAACTTGCACCGAGAACCTTTCGCTCGTGAAGTGAAAAGTCAGTACCTAGAACTTACTTATCTTTGTATTTAAACATCAACCTTCTCACCGTGTTTTTAGGAGTCATACACTAAATTCAAACATAATTGTATACTTATTAAATATCCACATCTCGACCATATATACAAGTCTACTTGTTAGGCATTTTTTTATCATTGAGTACACCCGCTTATGAGTTCCTTCGTAGCAAACCAATAAGACAATATCTCACAATAAAAACATATATACCATGATAATGTGAAATTCAAGGCAGCCCCCCTTTGACATCAATGGCAAAGGAATGCTCCCCCTAAACTCGTGTTTCTCCTTAAGAAATCACGTTGTTAATAATTTAAAAAATAAACAAATAAAAGAAACGTTTAAATTAAAAGGGTGTTTAAATGTGATGATCGTCGCTCATTGAAGATTCATTGTTTCAACTTAGCATCTGAAACATAGTGATGTTGTTTGGAATGCAGACATGTTGTTCCAAAGTTTCACATTTGAGTCAAGGATAGATTGTACCTTTTGGGATATTATAGAGATCTCGGCTTTTAGTTGCGTGATCCTTGTATTCATGGTCATGTTTCTAGTGGTAGTCATGTGACCATGTGGGTCAATCGAAATGGTTACTGATGAGTTATACCAGCATGATCAACTTCACATGAGGATAATTTTGAGATAGGTCACCCACATTGCTCTGAGCAAGCCTGGGACCACTCTTAGATTTTGTGTTTTTAATGTCGAAAGATCATTGCATTGACAAAATTTTCAAAATCAAGATATTCCAAGTTATATTGGAATTTTGATGCCTATGCTACAGATGTTTGAGAGGGTCCTTAGAGCAAGGGAATGTCAAGCGCTATAACTCTCTAATATACTTAAGGGTTTCCAACAATCATACTCAATTAGTCTTTCGCGACACTAACTAAGGAGGATTAAACATTCCTTTAGTTGTACTACCCGATCCCTAAGTACACAAGAGTGATCTCCTCGACTGATGTACTCGATGTACTATAGAGACAAATGATTAAAATGTTTTTGTAGGGATGGTCTTAGGTATGCCTAGGGAAATTTTGATATACCTAAGGATACATGGAAGATGGAATTTGTGAACATATTTTGTCTAATGCAATACTACTCACCAAGTATCAACTGAGGTGTACAAGGGAGTCCAAACAAGTGACCCACTTGTATTCCCTGCATCTATGCTTCTCAGCTACAACTTTACTTGTCGAATGACATATCTCTATGTTTTTAGATGCCAGAACACATCTCTAGTCTATAAAAAAAATCTCAAAATTTTAGAACATGTTGGCACGGGAAATTGCTCTAGTACCACTTTTAATTTACGTACTTATTTTTAAAAAAATCTCTTGGTAATATATCTTGGGGGAAACAACCTAGGCACTTCCCCTCATTTTGAGAATGGTACCCAAGGTAAAACCTATATTCTTCAGGGCACAAGGCCAGGTCAACAATTCATTAATAGATCATATATAGCTCATCAACAATCAGCTCACTAAGAGAAAACTTTGTTACAAAGTGGGATTTGAATCTAGGAGGGGAGGGTAACAATTTGTCCTCAAAAAAAATAGAGCTACACCCAATTGGAACTTGTAATGTACTTGTATGGAAAAAAACAAAGAATTAAGAGAAATATTTGAGAAATTCAAACTACAAAAAGTAAATTAACCAAAGCAAGTGTATTGAACTTCTAGAATGAATAACTCTATTGATATTTCAAAAGGTGAGTAATGTTCATGTGCCTCTTTGAAGGGGAAACCTCCAAATGAGTAGTGCTACAATACAATGATACTCCTTGACAAAATTACATAGTGTTGGACATTGGGTTCAGCGCTTCCCGCGATTTTCACGACATAGGTTAACTCCCTCTCGTGGATCCTAACTCTGATGATTGTGGAGGAGACTAACGCCTACAATTTTTGGTCTAACGACAATCGTATTCCAACAAATGGTATCAGAGCGATAGGTATCGAGTTCGAAAATCGTCCAACATGCACTAGAGGGATATTGGTGGACATTGGGTTCAGCGTTTCCCACGAATTTCGCGACATGGGTTAAGTCCCTCTCGTGGATCTTAACTCTGATGATTGTGTCAAAGACTAACTCCAGCAGGTTTTGGTCTAACGGAAATTGTATTCCAACACATATATCTCTATCTCTTTAAATAGTTTTTATCTACCCCAAACCCTAACCATTAGTGTCATCTACATTGATGACTAGGCCACGTTCATTATTGAGTACCAATTACCTAGTGGGCCTTATTCAATAAGGATTGCCCTTTACATTAATTAACAACAAGCCAACTACCTAGTGGGTCTTATTAAAATAGGATTGTCAATGTACATTAATTAACTAAGTCCTAACAACCTAACTACCCATAATTAGAGGGGTTAGGGTAGGACCCTAAAAAACAGAGGTAAAGTAAAAAATATCTAAAAGATAGACTCAAAGACAATAACTTTAAGTTTTACTAGAAAAGAGAAAAGAAAGTTGCATGAACTAAAGAGAACCTTGAAGGTTGGCTACTAGGAAGAATAGTTGGTCCCTAAGAAGAATTATTTCTAGAGATAGAGGTAGTAAAAGTCATAAGAGAGGTCCATGACAAAATTGAGATGATAGTTGTGGTGGTGGCAATTGTGATTGTTATGTTGAAAAAAAGGGATAATCACATGAAGGTGAGAAGGAGGGAAGGATTGTGTAAAATTAGGTGTTATGACTCCAAGTTGTGTATTTGAAAGTTGAGCACAAGTTTTGGTTGTAGATGGGACACCCCTTTGAAGGTGTGCATGAGAGAGAAAGTGATGACTCCATCTTTTGTTGCGAGCAAGATCCTTGGCCATACCAAGGCATTGAAATAGGTTGTGAAGAAAAAATGCATTTAAAAGGTCTCATGAACGAAGACTTCAATTATATGTTATGAGGAACATGTTGGTGACATTGTGATGATGGAAATTGCATTTGTTACCTAGTATAATGACTAGAGATTTAGGGTTTGCATTGAATCCAATAGAAAAGGAGAATGCATAGTGATGGAGAGGCTTACGGTTACAAAAGATAGAAATGAAGCCTAAAGAAGAACATGATATGGTGTGAAAAACATTGATGAATTGCAGTAGAGACGAGGAAGATTGCAATAGAGGGCACAAAAGAATGAAAAAGTATAGCACCGATAGTACGAGATGAGCCAAATTGCAATATGGGAAAAGTTGAAGGATTATATAGAATTGTAGAAGCAAAAGATAAATAAACTTGCAGAGAAACCTTAAGAAGAAGAGAAATATTTCCAAGAGAAGACATAATTGTTGGTGAAGAAGAGGGATGGTTTAAATAACCTTGGGAAATATGAAGTGTAGAAAAAGGAAATTATTAATGTTAAAGATGATTTTGTTAAAATGACACTAACAGACTTTGACACAAATCCAAATATGTCAGAGATGTAGGAGCTCACAAATGAGTGTGTGATGTAGAAAGATAAGATAGTGTAATGAACCTCGTCGTTACGACATCAAGCCTCACATAACAAGCACAAAATTTCAATTTTATTTTTTTTCGTGTGTGTGTGTGTAGGAAGGTAATGATGACATTATACTCAACAACGCCACATGACGACGAACACCATGCATGCGGCTCATGCAATAACAACCATAACGACCAACACAAAATCACATCAAGCACTAGGAAGAAAAGTACGACATTCAACCGACAAAGAATAAAAATGACTACCCGCCCGTCCTACCCTGCAATGGTTAGGACCTCCAGGACACATAAGCAATGCTCAAGCCCAGGTTCTCATCGATTTTGACCATTTAAGGTCTCAAGGCTGGGGACTGTTCTGAGGAACATGGAGGTGTCTACATCCCGCCCGACACAAGCAGACCAAGCCTACTAAGCTAAGGACAATCCTCCTAACAACCCAACGACCCAAAATTAATTACACAAGCAACTAGAACACTTACAGTGAGCAAACCAATCACATTGAAAGTTTACAAACCAAGTACCAACATTAATTAATAATAAACAAAAATCATCCTCAACGGGAAGCGCAAGCTAAAAACGACTTCGTCATCTACCCAACCATTAATCAAGGCTAGAAGGTCAATATCTAAGATTTAAATTGGCGTTAATTACAGATCAAATAACCAGTCAAAAACTCATTAGTCAATGAGTTACCAACCGAACTTAACAGGAATTACGACTCAATTTAGCGAGTCTGAGTTACCAATTAGGCGATATCTATAAATCCAACTAACATCAATTACATATCTAATTTAGCAAGTCTAAAATTTGCAATCTAGTCGTTACCCACCATACTAACTTTAATAATTATTACAACCTAAATGGACAATTCTAAATTAATCTGAATCCCCATCCACTAGTCATAAACTTGAATAACAACATTAACATTCTTAAGGTGGAAAGCTACCATTAGCACTTTAAGAACAAATAAACCTCAACATCAGTCTTATAGCCTTGTTTGGAAATTGTCTTATTGGTCATCCTCACCACTAGTACAAATTTTCCAATTATAATATTTTGTTGATTAAATTATTATCAAAGTACTCTATGTGTCTTCTTGGAGTTCCCACTAACCCCATCCAGTTTAGACCCTCAAAGGGAAAGTTGCAATGGAATTATCGTTTAACCTGAAGTGTTTTCCCTATTTCAAGAGGAAAAACGATAACATTGTAGCATTGTATCTATAACACTTTAAGATTATAAATTTGGGACATGTACTACCTTTGATATATCCTCTTTCCAATGACATAATTATTACATGATTTGGACTTGCAATCCCCAATATGACCTTTTTACTAAAACCCCAAGTCAAGCCTAGTTTGAGGACCAGGCCAACCATAACTCACACAAGTTATAACTCTGGAAATAAAGCTAACAAGATTCTAGAATTCTGGAGAGATATACTCTTGTTATTTATTCCTTCTAGCCCACAAATCCCATGTAAGTTCAATATTTCAAAATGTACCGTGAAAATGGTAAAAAGACTCGTTCGAAGGAACTATCAAAAGAAACATCCACTTGATATAAAATGTTAAGTGCCAAATTATTAAAATAAGATAAACTAGAATACACGATTTACAACAAATATAACAAAAGTTAAAGGGGAGTCTTACCCCTAAATTGCATGAGAATAATTGACTATTCATACAGTACACCAAGGATTATGCCTTATTGGTAAGATGGAAAGGTTTGAACTCAGTGCTAATCGAATTCAACAACCACAGCCACGCCATAATCAATAGCTAGCAGCCTACAATATTTATTCGCGATCAGACTGGAATACCAGTCGCGGTCTATATCAAAAGTCTTTTGGTATGCAGTAAATCCACAGTCACACAATACGCCTGATTCTTGTCAATGCATTAAATTGGCAGGGTAGATGGCCCTATGACTTCGCGATGTAAAACATGGTGGGAACATTATTAAAGTTGTGGGTAAACATTGTGAAAACGCCATTAAATTATATTGTTGCCTCTAGATATATCGCTACCCAACATGCTATTAAAATACTGTGTGTAAACGTTGTGCGACCAGCATTATCGTTGTGTGTAAACAGACATGTGAGACTGTGTGTAAGACCAGCATTATCGCTATGTGTAAGACTGTGTGGAAACATTGTGAATCAATGTCGGGTGTAAATCTTGTGTGAACAATTTTATCGTTGTGTATAAACATGTGTAAACAACAACAAGTTTCTCATCAATCGATCCACACAGCAGGTGAAGGATGTGGGAAATTCGGAAAAAAGGAAAGCGAATTCGTGGTGCAGAGAAGGGTGAATCCGGAGCAAATATCAATCGTATCGAAGCACCTACATCTGTTCTAAATAGATCAATCTTCTATAACATGAAAATTTTGTGATGGGTAGCAATTCTGGGTAACGTGAATATGAGTGGGTTAAATCGCATGGGTTAAAGTCGTCAGCAGTCAAGAAGAGAAGAGGTTAAGCACACGCGAAAGATGCAGAGAATAAAATGCCATTGAACTTCAGGAAAGAGGGGTAAAATCACCACTATAAAATGATGATCGGGCAGAGAGAAATCGACAGCAAAAGGGTTAATACATAGAGTGGATTCACTTTTAAAAGTGATGAATAGGTTGAGCGAGATCGCCATTAAAAGGGGATAATTACGCAGAGTGTAAACGCCTTTTCGAAGTTGATTTTTTACCCTTTTACGTATTCCCAACAGTGGGAAGAAGCGCCTCATAAACGCATTCCACAGGGTAAGTGAGAAATCAAAATTTGCAGAGGGTCCAAGGTAATATCTCCAGCCCAACACCCCAAAAAAACGCATCCTAGAATAATTTGCAGGCAGTCAATCGGATGGGCAAAAGCTCCAACTAAAATTCGTCAAATATAAGGTGCAGAGATAAAATCGCAATGTAAACAGCCAACAATAAAACCAACACGGATATAAGTTGCGAGGGAGGTAATGCAACGAAGTGCCAAATCAACCAGCAATATAAAAACGCAGAGACAAACTTATCCGGCGATTATAAAACGTAGAGTTAAGGAAACTTCGAGATCAATCAAATCAGGGTTATGTTAACACATCAAGGAGCAAGACGAACCTTCAGCCAAGGACAAACATCTAAGAAAAATTCATTCATCGAACTAGACCATCAGTTTACTTACTCCATTTAAACATGCAGATCCTAGCATAAACCCTACAACAATCTACCATACAAAAATGAAAAGAGCATACCATTGCCTGATCGCCCGCTCTGAATGACGTCCCTCACGCTCCGAGCTACTCCCGCTTTCCGACCGGTGAGACTTCACCGGTACCTCCCAGCCAATGCTAGGGGTACTCTTCTTCCCCCTTAGCCCCCTGAGCTGCAAAGGGGCCACGCACACTAACCAAAGATTTCGTCTAGCTCCCAGCTCGCCTCACAAGGCCGAGATACCACTCCTCTCCAAGATGGGTATCCCAACTCCCACAAGTAAATCAATCAAGTCGATATTTCTGCAGCGTAACGTTACACAAACAGAAGATGATCATTCATCCTTCTCCTTCCTTCAATATATAGAGTTTCGAACTTCCTTTCTTTCCTAAAATCTCATTTCATTAAAGTTTTTAAAAATAAATTCCTAAAAATTTATCTCCGTACAAGTGTCCCCCATCCCCTACATTCCTCCATAAAATAATTTCTTTAATTAATTAATTATCTTTATTTCCCTCACCCACCTAGAGTTACTCCTAGAATCACTCCTAGGTGTCCCCAAATTCTCTTATAGGTTTTAATGACCTTCCCCCTATTAAATTGCTAAATTAGTTTAAATTAGAAAGCTCTTAAATGGTAGATACTTTTTCTATGTTTGACTTTTCGCTTTTTCCCTTAGTTCCCCTTTTCCCCTTTCTATGTTTACTTCTTTTCCTAGTTTCCTAAATTTTTAGACTTTCCCTCTTTCCCCTTTTAATTAGAACTCAAAAGGCAAGTGTGGAACTTAATCCCTTTTTCACTTTTCTCAATTACTTAGTATTTTAAATTATCATAAAATAATAAAATGATTAATTCCCTTTTTAAATTTTAATCCAACAGAAAGTTTTTTTGTTATGAAACAAATTAATTTCTTACTGCCTTCGTGTTACAAGAGTTAACGAAGATCCTAATTATTATCTAAGTTGTTTTTATTTTTATTATTATTATTATTATTTATATATANATTTACTACTAGCGTAAATTAGACTTAGACCTTAAATTTTGTATTGGGCGACATTTAGTTAGGGGATTTGTTTTTAAAATACTTAACCCGTTATTCTTCCTAAGGCCATCTAGGTTCATTCCTCTATCAACAACAATGTGACGTGCCCTTCAAAACACACTAGGTGCTCCAAGGGTGCCACTCGCCTCATATGTTCCCTTGCGCAACGTGCTCTTCAGGACGCACTACGTGCTCCAAGGGTGCCACTCGCCTCGATATGTTTCCTTTGCACGACGTGCCCTTCAGGATGCACTATGTGCTCCAAGGGTGCCACTCGCCTCTTGACTGACTTGGTAGACATCAATAACCCCTAGAGTCAACACTCTACCAGGTGAACTTGTGGGAGACTAAGGGCCTCTAAGGAATAAGGCCCCCGCCTTATTATGTGCCCCTTAGAATCATCGTGAGCGACTGTTGCAGTCTGCCCTCACGACATCGTGGGTCCTCTCAAACTAGGTAAACGTTAACCTACAGTTCGAGCCACGACGGGAGTGCTAGTAGGTTGTGGCAGGGTTGTTGTCCACACCTCTCCCTCAACATCTCTAGTAGTTGTGTGTGGCCCCTTTACTCCATATGTGAGTCTGTTCGGCAAGCTATCGTCATCCTGCATCATCAACAAATCATGTCAGAATATATCCATGTCATATCATCTAATCAGAAGGACTAAAATCATAGTGAAACAATCAAACCCCAATGGAGCACTCCCTGACTCGATCCGGAGTCTAAGGGGTTCGATCGATGCCTTTACATCCTCGAGATCCAAAATCCTACACACTCAGTAAAACCGAGTCAATAACACCTGTCTATGTCAAAGCGGTAAAAAAACATGTCATCAACCCATAATGCCTCATAATCAAAATCAAAAGTTTTAATAGCATAATAATCTGGATCACTTGCGAGTAAGTGTCTTCAAAGAATAGGTTCGCTCATTACGCCAGAGCGGGATGTTACATACACCCCCTCTTGGTCTAAACTTTGTCCCGAAGTTTCACAGTATATAGGCTGAAATAAAGTGTATCACAGTATCATATGTCTATCATCAAACAAAAACGGAAATTGCTGACGCATATCACATGCGTCCTCCCAGGTCGTCGAGTGCGGACTATAATTGTCCCACTGGACCTTGACCTGATCTACTGTTCGACGTCGTAGCTGTCGAACACGATGATCCAAGATGCGGACCGGCTCAGCCGTGAGCACCCCCTCGTTTGATACCTACAAGGAACTCATGTCAATAACATGTGTAGGATCACTGATATAATGTCTCAAAACATATACATGAAAAACATCGTGCATACGCCTCAAAGAATCCGGCAAGGCTAGTTGATAGGCCACAGGCCCCTTTCTCTCCACAATATCAAAAGGTCCCATGAACCTAGGAGAGAGTTTAGCTCCCTTCCCAAACTTGATCGAACTCTTGTGCGGTTTAACCTACAAGAAGACTCGATTGCCGACCTCGTAACTACGGTTGACACGGTGCGCATCGGCATAACTCTTATGTCGATCCTGTGCTTCTTTAATCCTTTGTCTTATTGTTTTCATTTGCTCTTCCATTTCTTGGATCGCTTCTGGTCCCACCAGGACCCTATCCTCAAGCCGATCCCAAATCAAAGGTGTTTGACACAGTCGCCCATAAAGAAACTCGAAAGGTGTCATCTTAATGGTGCTTTGGTAACTGTTGTTGTAAGCGAATTCTACCAGTGGTGAGAATTCTTCCCAACGCTTTTGTTGGTACATCACATACATGTGCAACATGTCCTCCAAGGTCTGGTTCATTTGTTCGGTCTGCCCATCAGTCTCCGGGTGATACGCAGTACTAAAGTTAAGTTGGGTTCCCAAGGCCTCTTGGAAACTCATCCAAAATCGTCCAGTAAACACCGATCCTCGATCGGATATAATCCTCTTAGGCACGCCATGCAGCCTCACAATCTCACTGATGAAAACTCTAGCTATGTCAAGTGCCTGATACGTCGTACACACAGGAATAAAGTGAGCACTCTTCGTCAGAGTGTCTACTACTACAAAAATCGAGTCATGTCTCCTTGTCGTCAGTGACAATCCAACAATAAAATCCATCGAAATAACCTCCCATTTCAATTCTGGAATAGCGTGTGGTTGTAGTAATCCTGTTGGGTGTCTATGTTCAGTCTTTCCCTGTTGACATTCTAGACATCTGGACACATAATTGACTATGTCTGCCTTCATTCCCTTCTAGAAGAATAAGGGTTTAAGGTCTTCCCTCATCTTCATGACTCTCGGGTGAGCCATGTAAACTGCTCGATGAGCCTCGCTCAGGATCAACATCCTCAACTCGTCGTTCGGCGGTATGTAGATACAACTTTTAAACCTCAATAAACCATCGCTATCAAACGAAAATCCTTCAAATCGCGGTACCATCATTGTGTTTTGTCTGATAAAACCCTCGACCTCTTTGTACCAGTCATCGTCACGCTGTAAGGCTAGAATATTTTCACCTAGATCCGTCTGAAGAGGCATCACTGAAAATATGCGTGGTCTCTGACTCAATGCATCCACCACTCGGTTCACTGTTCCTTTTATGTAGGCAATCTCAAAGTCGTACTCGCTAAGCAATTCCGACCAACGTCATTGTCGCGCGTTCAGGTCGCTTTGCGTAAATATGTGTTGTAGTCCACAGTGGTCAGTCTTTAGTTCAAATTTTCGTCCAACAAGTTAGTGTCTCCAAACCTTCAAGGCATATACGATGGCTAACAACTCCAAATCATGTGTCGCATAGTTCTCCTCATGCCTTCTCATTTTCCTCGAAATGTAAGCGATCACTCATCCGTCTTGCATCAAGATTCCGCCTAAGCCTTTCTTGGATGCGTCAGTGCATACCAAGAAATCCGCGTCCATGTCCGGGACCTTTAGTATCGATGCGGTTGTTAACAACTCCTTGAGCCTCCGAAATTCTTCCGCGCATTTCTTGGTCCAAAAAAACTTCTTGTTTTTCTTCTGCAACTCCGTGATCGGATTTGCTATCTTCAAAAATCCTTCGATGAACCGTCGATAGTATCCTGCTAAACCCATGAAGCTACGCACTTCCGAGATAGTCGTCGACACAGGCCATTCCATGATAGCATCGACCTTTTCTAGATCCACGGTGATGCCTTCGCCGGAGAAGACATGCCCTAAGTAGTGAATCTTCGATTGATAAAATGAGCATTTGGATAACTTCCCATACAATTTGTGCTCTCGCAGACATTGCAGCACCAAGCGCAAGTGCTCGTTATGCTCCTCCGTCGTCCGAGAGTAAATCAAAATATCGTCAATGAATACTTGTATGAACTTGTCCAAGTACTCACAGAACACCCCATTCATCAAACTCATAAATACCCCTAGGGAATTTGTCAGTCCAAATGGTAAAACAGTAAATTCGTAATGTCCAAACCTCGTCTTAAAGGAGGTCTTAGGAACGTCATCCTCCTTGATCTGTAACTGGTGATACCCTGATCGCAAATCGATCTTGGAGAACATCGTCACACCCTTCATTTGATCGAACAAATCATCAATTCTCGGCAATGGATATTGATTCTTGATCGTGGCCTTGCTTAGTTGACGGTAGTCAATACAAAGCCTCCACGATCTATCCTTCTTTCATATGAAAATAATAGGTGCACCCCACGGTGATACACTAGGATGTATCAGTCCCAGGTCCAACAACTCCTTTAGTTGTATTTTCAACTCTTGTAACTCCGAGGTCGACATCCGATAAGGCATTCTTGCTATCGGTTCAATCCCTGGTTTTAGGTCTATGGTAAACTCCAATTCCCTCTCCGGCGGCATCCCAGGTAACTCCTCTGGAAATACGTCCGCAAACTCTTTCACCACCGAAAGGTGTTCTAGACCTTCCTACTACTCCCTTCTCGTTTAATGCAAGGATCGCATAAAGCTTGCACCCTTTGTGCATACTCTTCTGTAGTTATAAGGAAGAGATGAACCCTGGGGAAACTCCCTGGTTCCGTCCTACAATCACACGTCTTTGTCCCTCGTCATTGACCAAGCTCAACCATTTTGTCTTACAGTTGAGTATTGCCTCATGCGATTCCAACCAGTCCATACCAATCACGACGTCATAAGATCCTAAGATCGTGATGTACAGGTTGGCCCTGGTGACAAACTCTCCAAGGTTAAGGATACATCTTGTAACCTTTCCTCCAACCTTTTGTTTGGCTCCTGAATCCATCTCTACGAAGCTAAACTCATCCTGTTCGACTGCCTTTGCCTTAATCCTTTTTAGCGTTGCACCATAAATGAAACTCTCGGTAGCACCGAGATCTATCAAAATACTAAGGGTCTGGTCAACAACGGTACATGTCGTCTCGAGCACAGTCGACTGATGCTCTGCCTAGCGGTTATGCACCGCTACGTGAATTCGATGGGCCTTGCCCATATCTCCCACAGTAGTGGGTCCGGATGATCCAGACACTCTAGTCCTCTCCACCAGGCAGTCGCGTTGGTAGTGTGGCTCCCCACACGTCCAACACCCCTTTTTCGGCCCAGTAGTCATGGTACCCGAAGTAGAAGATGATGGCCCACCAGCCTGGAATCCTGGTCTGTTCTGATGAACAGGCCTAAACTGTTGCTGTTGCGGTCGACGTTGTTGTTGATGTTGTGGTCCCCGATAAGGTGTCTGTTGTTGAGGCGTCGATCGCCGAGGTGTAGTGAAAGCAGATCCCCTCTGGAAACCACGATATCTCGGCGTATGCCTGGCTGGTGTCTGATGTTGTTGTGCTCCAGATGGCACCTACCCTATGGGTCTCATTGCAGCCCTCGTCTGACCCCCGCTGATAATCTCCTCCTCTGCTATGAGGGCCTTCTGGACGGCATCATGCAAGGTTTGAGGCATCAAAATCCTGACCTTTGCACGTATGTTGCCATTAAGGCCGAACATAAACCTGTTGACCTTAAGTTTCTCAGTGTTAAGGTGCAGAGCATACTAGAGCAGCTCCATAAAATGGGCCTCGTACTCGGGGACCGTACGACTTCTCTGTCGTAAGGCGTTGAACTCATTGAGTTGATGCTCAATGAATTCCTCTGAAAGGTACCTCTCTCGGAACCATTCCTCGAACAGTTCCCAGGACACGTCTTCGATGGCCATGTTCAGCTGCGATAGGAGCGTCTTCCACCATAGAAGAGCGCTCCCCTTCAGTTGAAAGACCACCATGTGAACCTTCATATTGGAGGTATAATCGTGAAGTGCAAAGCACATCACCATGTTCTCCAACCATGCCTCGGTGACTATGTCGTCCGGGGCACCAAAGAACTCAGGAAATTTGACCTTCTCGAGTTCACAGTGAATGCTACTAGTACCAACTGGAGCACGCGGCGGAACCTCAGCGGATGTCGGCACCCTGGCCTCATCTCTGTCCAAACAGTTGATCAGTGCCTTGGACATGCACTGAAAAGATCTCATCATTTCGACTACATCACCAACTGCTATCTTCTCCTATCTGACAACTTGCTCGTCTCCTTGGGGGTTAGATCCCTTAGGCATGGATGCTACTGGAGGTGTCGCACCCCCTTCCCTAGCACCCCGTCGTCTGCCTCCACGACGTCCTCTAACCATGATTACCTCCACACCCACAAGTCAACTCGATTAGCAACAGTATAATCAAATCATATCAACGAAAGTCGTAGCGATCCCAAGTCGCGAGTTGAACCTCGCTCTGATACCATATGTAACGAACCTCACCGTTACGACATCAAGCCTCACATAACAAGCACAATTTTTATTTTTATTTTTTGTGTGTGTAGGAAGGTAATGATGACATTATACTCAACAACGCCACATGACGACGAACACCACGCATGCGACTCACGCAAAAACAACCATAACGACCAACACAAAAGCACATCAAGCACTAGGAAGAAAAGTACGACATTCAACCGACGAAGAATAAAAATGACTACCCGCCCGTCCTACCCTGCAATGGTTAGGACCTCCAGGACACATAAGCAACACTCAAGCCCAGGTTCTCATTGATTTTGACCATTTAAGGTCTCAAGGCTGGCGACTGTTCTGAGGAACATGGAGGTGTCTACATCCCGCCCGACACAAGCAGACCAAGCCTACTAAGCTAAGGGCAATCCTCCTAACAACCCAACGCACCCAAAATTAATTACACAAGCAACTAGAACCCTTACAGTGAGCAAACCAATCACATTGAAAGTTTACAAACCAAGTACCAACATTAATTAATAATAAACAAAAATCATCCTCAATGGGAAGCGCAAGATAAAAAAAAGTTCATCATCTACCCAACCATTAATCAAGGCTAGAAGGTCAATATCTAAGATTTAAATTGGCGTTAATTACAGATCAAATAACCAGTGAAAAATTCATTAGTCAATGAGTTACCAACCGAACTTAACAAGAATTACGACTCAATTTAGCGAGTCTGAGTTACCAATTAGGTGATATCTATAAATCCAACTAACATCAATTACATATCTAATTTAGCAAGTCTAAAATTTGCAATCTAGTCGTTACCCACCATACTAACTTTAATAATTATTACAACCTAAATGGACAATTCTAAATTAATCTGAATCCCCATCCACTAGTCATAAACTTGAATAACAACATTAACATTCTTAAGGTGGAAAGCTACCATTAGCACTTTAAGAACAAATAAACCTCAACATCAGTCTTATAGCCTTGTTTGGAAATTGTCTTATTGGTCATCCTCACCACTAGTACAAATTTTCCAATTATAATATTTTGTTGATTAAATTATTATCAAAGTACTCTATGTGTCTTCTTGGAGTTCCCACTAACCCCATCCAGTTTAGACCCTCAAAGGGAAAGTTTCAATGGAATTATCGTTTAACCTGAAGTGTTTTCCCTATTTCAAGAGGAAAAATAGTAAACATTGTAGCATTGTATCTATAACACTTTAATATTATAAATTTGGGACATGTACTACCTTTGATATATCCTCTTTCCAATGACATAATTATTACATGATTTGGACTTGCAATCCCCAATATGACCATTTTACTAAAACCCCAAGTCAAGCCTAGTTTGAGGACCAGGACAACCATAACTCACACAAGTTATAACTCTGAAAATAAAGCTAACAAGATTCTAGAATTCTGGAGAGATATACTCTTGTTATTTATTCCTTCCAGCCCACAAATCCCATGTAAGTTCAATATTTCAAAATGTACCGTGAAAATGGTAAAAATACTCGTTCGAAGGAACTATCAAAAGAAACATCCACTTGATATAAAATGTTAAGTGCCAAATTCTTAAAATAAGATAAACTAGAATACACGATTTACAACAAATATAACAAAAGTTAAAGGGGAGTCTTACCCCTAAATTGCATGAGAATAATTGAGTATTCATACAGTACGCCAAGGATTATGCCTTATTGGTAAGATGCAAAGGTTTGAACTCAGTGCTAATCGAATTCAACAACCACAGCCACACCATAATCAATAGCTAGCAGCCTACAATATTTATTCACGATCAGACTGGAATACCAGTCGCGGTCTATATCAAAAGTGTTTTGTTATACAGTAAATCCACAGTCACACAATACACCTGATTCTTGTCAATGCATTAAATTGGCAGGGTGGATGGCCCTATGACTTCGCGGTGTAAAACATGGTGGGAACATTATTAATGTTGCGGGTAAACATTGTGAAAATGCCATTAAATTATATTTTTGCCTCCAGATATATCGCTACCCAACATGCTATTAAAAGACTGTGTGTAAACGTTCTGCGACCAGCATTATCGTTGTGTGTAAACAGGCGTGTGAGACTATGTGTAAGACCAACATTATCGTTGTGTGTAAACAGGCGTGCGAGACTATGTGTAAGACCAGCATTATCGTTGTGTGTAAGACTGTGTGGAAACATTGTGAATCAGTGTCAGGTGTAAATCTTGTGTGAACAATTTTATCGCTGTGTGTAAACATGTGTAAATAGCAACAAGTTTCTCATCAATCGATCCACGCAGTAGGTGAAGGATGTGGGAAATTCGTAAAAGAGGAAAGCAAATTCGTGGTGCAGAGAAGGGTGAATCCATAGCAAATATCAATCGTATTGGAGCACCTACATCCGTTCTAATTAGATAAATCTTCTATAACATGAAAATTTTGTGATGGGTAGCAATTCGGGGTAAGGTGAATACGAGTGGGTTAAAGCCGTCAACAGTCAAGAAGAGCAGAGGTTAAGCACACGCGAAATATGCAGAGAATAAAATGCCATTTAACCACAGGAAAGCGGGGTACAATCGCCATTATAAAATGATGATCGGGTAGAGAGAAATCGACAACAAAAGGGTTAATACACAGAGTGGATTCGCTTTTAAAAGTGATGAATAGGCTGAGCGATATCGCCATTAAAAGGGGATAATTACGCAAAGTGTAAACGCCTTTCCAAAGTTGAGTTTTTACCCTTTTACGTATTCCCAACAGTGGGAACAAGCGCCTCAGAAACGCATTCCACAGGGTAAGTGACAAATCAAAATTTGTAGAGGGTCCAAGGTAATATCTCCAGCCCAACACCCCAGAAAAACACAGCCTAGAATAATTTGCAGGCAGTCAATCGGATGGGCAAAAGCTCCAGCTGAAATTCGTCAAATATAAGGTGCAGAGATAAAATCGCAACATAAAAGGCCAACAATAAAACCAACACAGATATAAGTTGTGAGGGAGGTAATGCAACGAAGTGCCAAATCAACCAGCAATATAAAAACGCAGAGACAAACTTATCCGGCGATTATAAAACGCAGAGTTAATGAAACTTCACCATCAATCAAATCAAGGTTATGTTAACACATCAAGGAGCAAGACAAACCTTCAGCCAAGGACAAACATCTAAGAAAAATTCAGTCATCGAACTAGACCATCAGTTTACTTACTCCATTTAAACATGCAAATCCTAGCATAAACCCTACAACAATCTACCATACAAAAATGAAAAGAGTGTACCATTACCTAATCGCCCGCTCTGAATGACGTCCCTCGTGCTCCGAGCTACTCCCGCTTACCGACCGGCGAGACTTCACCGGTACCTCCCAGCCAATGCTAGGGGTACTCTTCTTCACCCTTAGCCCCTCGAGCCGCAAAGGGGCCACGCACACTAACCAAAGATTTCGTCTAGATCCCAGCTCGCCTCGCAAGGCCGAGCTACCACTCCTCTCTGACCTGGGTATCCCAACTCCCACAAGTAAATCAATTAAGTCGATATTTCTGCAGTGTAACGTTACACAAACAGAAGATGATCCTTCATCCTTCTCCTTCCTTCAATATATAGAGTTTTGAACTTCCTTTCTTTCCTAAAATCTCATTTCATTAAAGTTTTTAAAAATAAATTCCTAAAAATTTATCTTCGTACAAGTGTCCCCCATCCCCTACATTCCTCCATAAATAATTTCTTTAATTAATTAATTATCTTTATTTCCCTCACTCACCTAGAGTTACTCCTAGAATCACTCCTAGGTGTCCCCAAATTCTCTTACAGGTTTTAATGACCTTCCCCCTATTAAATTGCTAAATCAGTTTAAATTAAAAATCTCTTAAATGGTAGATACTTTTTCTATGTTTGACTTTCCTCTTTTTCCCTTAGTTCCCCTTTTCCCCTTTTTATGTTTACTTATTTTCCTAGTTTCCTAAATTTTTAGACTTTCCCTCTTTCCCCTTTTAATTAGAACTCAAAAGGCAAGTGTGGAACTTAAACCCTTTTTCCCTTTTCTCAATTACTTAGTATTTTAAATTATCATAAAATAATAAAATGATTAATTCCCTTTTTAAATTTTAATCCAACATAAAAAAAAATTGTTATGAAACAAATTAATTTCTTACTCCCTTCGTGTTACAAGAGTTAACGAAGATCATAATTATTATCTAAGTTGTTTTTATTTTTATTATTATTATATATATATATATATTAGAGAAAGACAAAATTTACTACTAGCGTAAATTAGACTTAGACCTTCAATTTTGTATTGGGCGACATTTAGTTAGGGGATTTGTTTTTAAAATACTTAACACATTATTCTTCCTAAGGCCATCTAGGTTCATTCCTCTATCAACAACAACGCGACGTGCCCTTCAGGACGCACTAGGTGCTCCAAGGGTGCCACTCGCCTCATTTGTTCCCTTGCACGACGTGCCCTTCAAGATGCACTACGTGCTCCAAGGGTGCCACTCGCCTCGATATGTTTCATTTGCGCGACGTGCCCTTCAGGACGCACTACGTGCTCCAAGGGTGTCACTCGCCTCTTGACTGACTTGGTAGACATCAATAACCCCTGGAGTCAACACTCCACCAGGTGAACTTGTGGGAGACTAAGGGCCTCTAAGGAATAAGGCCCCCGCCTTATTGCGCGCCCCTTAGAATCATCGTGAGTGACTGTCGCAGTCTGCCCTCATGGCATCATGGGTCCTCTCGAACTAGGTAAACGTTAACCTACAGTTCGAGCCACGGCGAGAGTGCTAGTAGGTTGTTGCAAGGTTGTTGTCCACACCTCTCCCTCAACATCTCTGGTAGTCGTGCGTGGCCCCTTTACTCCATATGTGAGTCTGGTCGGCAAGCTATCGTCAGCCTGCATCATCAACAAATCATGTCAGAATATATCCATGTCATATCATCTAATCAGAAGCACTAAAATCATAGTGAAACAATCAAACCCCAATGGAGCACTCCCTGACTCGATCTGGAGTCCAAGGGGTTCCATCGATGCCTCTGCATCCTCGAGGTCCAAAATCCTGCACACTCAGTAAAACCGATTCAATAGCACCTGTCTATGTCAAAGCGGTAAAACAACATGTCATCAACCCATAATGCCTCATAATCAAAATCAAAAGTTTTAATAGCATAATAATATGGATCACTTGCGAGCAAGTGTCCTCAAAGAATAGGTTCGCTCAGTGCGCCAGAGCAGGATGTTACAGATAGAATGTAGAGATGTTGTAGAATAAGATATGAATATGAGAATTGTTTGGGTAAAGAGGTATTTCTCTATATTTTTTTGGTTTGATGAATTAGAGAACATTTACTTAAATAATTGGGTTGGGTAAAGGTGTAACATGTGGGAGCAAGAGGAGTATGTGTGCGTATTTTTTAGCATAGAGGTTCGATACACCTAGGCACCTATGTAGACTACACTATTGAATGAAGTTGTAAATGTCTTTGCTAGGACATGACTCAATTTAGGTTGTGAGAAATGCATGGCTAGTAGAGGTGACAATTGTGATTGTCATCTTAGGGAAATGTGATTTAGAAATTGTGTGTGAAATGACAAGTGTGTGAAACTATTCTTAGAAGATGAAGGTGATGTGGATGAGACATAGACCAACTATAGTGATGTTAAAGATGATGAAAGTAGCAATAGAAGAACAATTGCAAAAAGGTAGTGGTGTATATGGAAGTCCTTGATTTCCATAATATTATATTATGAGTATTGTGTGATGATTAAACATGTAGTAGAGAGAAGAAAGAAGATGCAACAACAATAGAGGTTGTAGTTAAAAAAGTGATCATGAGGACATGCCTTTTATTAACCTAGGGAGTTTGATGCAGGAGCACCACTGATAATTTGAAGATACCCTTTAGTCGATGATTGACAAAACCAAGTAGTAGAGGAAGCCATCAAGTGGAGTCCAAAATCATGTTAAAATTCATGAAAGAAAAATGCAAAGTATTGTGATCTGGCACGATGAAGAGTGTTGGAATTGAACACTTTACATCTCTACTCCCACATTTCCTCGCATGATGGAATTCAAGGAAAGAATGTATTTGATTGGTAAATCCTTTCACCCAAAGGGTTTGGATCCAATGGTGGAAAGTGAGGAGTTTTTCACCATTGGGCAAGGTTCAATTCCAATGAGGGTCGCTTAACCTGGAGCCATGGGGACATCTTGAGGTAGTGATCGAACATGTGGTTTCACCCAGATAGATTATATTAAAAATAGTTTCATGACTCGTACACAAATAAGTGGATCAAATCCCACCCCAATGTCCTTCAACCTCTTTGCCCAAAGGGGTTGGATCCAATGGTCGAAAGCGAGGAGTTTTTCACCATTGGGCAAGGTTCAATTCCAATGAGGGTTTCTTAACCTAGAGCCATGGGGACACCTTGAGATAGTGATTTAATGTATGGTTTCACCCAGAGAGGTTATATTAAAAATATTTTTGTGACTCGTGCACACATAAGTGGATCAAATACCACCCCCATGTCCTTCAAATTTATAGTCAAATCCCACTAGTGCGATTGGATTTCGAGGGTTTTATTTTGTAAGGCTTCTAAGGTTTGAAACTCGCGGTAATTAGGAGACACCTAACAAAATTCAATCATGTTAAGGGTTGGTGTGGCCCAAGATGAGTGCGATCCTCGAGTGATTTTTACGGCTTAGATTCCCCTGGGTCGTAGTTTCT
>ML792769.1:8262-29879 GCA_009831015.1 Picea engelmannii
TAAAAAAATTACGTATATAAAGTTCCTATGTTAAACATTAGCATTTTTACAAAAATTTGGAAGTCAACCTTCAACTAATTGAAAGTCAGCGATGAACTCATCGCTATAGTCCCTGCCCTTGGCCTTCCGGCAGGGACTAATAAGCATACTAAGAAAAGATATGAATTCATATTACTTTTAAGTAATAAAGTTGAGATTTCCTTGGTTTCGAGGGGAGATAAGATAAGGACGGCGTTATTAATTTGCATGTAGTGTACACTCATAGATGTACATATGGCCTTTAAAGTGTATACAAATGTAGGAAGAAGGTACAAGGAAAATGGAATATCCCATAAATGGACATGAGGTGTTTTCATAACTTTTGTATGCATTAGTGTCCATTGTCTAATTTACTTTTATACTTTAAAAAACTATTTTTTAATATAAACAAATAACCTTTACTTGTTTATATATTTTAATGTTTATTGGATATTATATGATAATATAATGTATACATTATTTTTTTTATCAATAAAAAAGCATAACCATATCATACACAAGATATGGTGATATGGCGATTTATCCTACCCAGAGAGAATGAAATATTTCATTATCCAGAACCTTTTTTATAATTTTTTAACATAAATCTATTACACACAAGATATGGTGATTTATCCTACCCATAGAGAATGAAATCTTTCATTATCGAGAACCCTTTTTATAAGTTTTTAACATGAATCTATTACACACAAGATATGGTGATATAGGGATTTATCCTACCCATAGAGAATGAAATCTTTCATTATCGATCACCTTTTTTCTAATTTTTTAACATAAATCTATTACACACAAGATACGGTGATATGGGGATTTATCCTACCCATAGAGAATGAAATATTTCATCATGGGGAACAATCTTTATATTGTAATATTTAAGAAATGTATATAAAAACTAATGGAAGTAATAAGTGATATTAAGAATTAATTTAAAAAATTTATGGTTGGGTGTAATTTTTAATTGTTTTTTTAGAAAATAGTCAAATAATGTAAGATCAAATTTGATAGTTTAAATCGCCTAGATTGAATTGAATTATGTTGGACTTAGAAAACCAACTTGAACGAGCTTTCAACATTCATGGGTTTTAGAGATAAAATATATTGGATTAGTAACATATACATATAATATGTATCTCATGGAATTAGTTAAGGTGGAATCATCCTTTCTCATATTTCATCATTAGTGAGGCATCATTAGTGAGGCAATGGGGGTTAGTTGATGTAACGATGATATTGTTTGAGAGGGATTTAATCCATATTTCATCATTAGTGAGGCATCATTAGTGAGGCAATGGGGGTTAGTTGATGTAGCGATGATATTGTTTGAGAGGGATTTAATCCATTTGTGAAGAGAGGGGATATTTTTCATCAAAGAAAATTATTGGAACATCAAGTATTGATGGTTCATTACACATCTCTACATTAGTCAGTCGAGTAGTTGATATGCCTATCAGTCGAACAATCAGCTAGTAGTCAAAGACAATCAAGTGGTGGATCGATCATCCTGGTAATTGATTTCGAGTTGGACGCATAGGTGGTTGGGTCGAACATCCTTGTTGAGTCGACTTGAAAACTTCAAATATAACAACCGACGGTTATATGTGACAAGATATTCCTGATTCTATGGAAGTTGGTTATATCTTGAGGCTATAAGTAGTAGGCCCCTTGGGTCATTATCATCAAGCGATCAAGTTGATATTATATGGAGATATCAAGATCCAATATGCAATGTGATGTTATGATCATAGTGTGCTTTGCTTAAGTGTTGTAACGGTGTCTTTAGACACCACCTTTTGTCTTCAAAATTTGTATTCCCTCTTTGATTATATACAGAGTCATTTTTTTGTGTTGTTATAGGTTCCACCCCTTTCCCCAACATGGTGTTAGAGCCGACAGTTTCAAACCTCGCCTTCTATCTTCAAACCGTTTTGAGTCATATCTATTGTGTGATTGACTATGGGCCGGTGGTTTGCTGATTAGAACCTTTGAAACATATGTTTCTATCTAGATATCAAAGATGGCTTCGAAGATTGATTATGTTGTTATGAATGGATCAATTCATGAAGTATGGGAACTAGATCTAGAAACCCTACCAAAAAGAAAAGGATTGTGACACTATACGAATATTGCAATTCTAGATCCAACAGATGATCAAGAAAACTTTATTCTTGATGGAAAGAAGGATCAGGTTGTGGGGGTCATCACGACCTATATCTCGTGAGATATTTGGTTTCACTTTAGTGGAATTGACTTCCATCATAAAGTCTAGAAGAAGTTGAAGTTATTTTTCGATCGAGTCGAGGGAAGCCACATCATGTAGTTGGAGAAAGAGTTGATCTCTATTGATCCTCATTCCTTTGACATAATAGAGGACTATTTTTCACATGTAAAAGAAATCAATTTGAAATTGGGTGAGTGTGGAAATAAATATCAGAAGAAGGATGGAAAACTCATCGATCTAGTCCTAATGAATTTGAGAACACCATTCAAGGTGTTCATCTCGACTTTTTGCACCAACTGGAAAGCTCACAAGGAAGATGGTAATGATTACACCTTTGAATATTTATGTGGCCTTTTAATTACTGATCAACATAGAATTTCTTGGAGAATGCAAGTTTGGTGGTAAACATCAAGCCCACTTGCTTAAGGGAAAGAGCAAGTCAGATCCTAGAGATAGAGTATGGTTTGATACTTCTACACAGAGACTTGGAAACCATGAATAGAAACCTAAGGGACAGACAGATGCTCCCCAGTGAAATCGAAATAACAAGACATGTCAGGTATAGTGGAAATACTCGTCATGTGGAGAAAGTTTGATATAAGAAGAGAGACGATTTAGAGGAGAATGTTAAACACCTAGAAGGAAACATTTCCATTGAACGTCGACCCACAGATAATTTCACCTTCCAAGTCAGAAGTTATCATGCCTTTCTATCTCATTCTATGCAGAATGAATGGGTAGTCGACTCTAGGTGCACTCATCACATGGCTAAGGATGCCTCCTTGTTCACATGGTTGGATGAAAATAAGGAGAGGAAAATGTATGTTTCTAATGGTTTTTCTCTAGATGTTGTTGGTGAGGGTGATGATACATGTCAACATGTGAATTTTTTCGACATTTATCATGTTCCAAACCTTAATTCCAATCTATGGTGTGTTTCTCAGTTAACACAAACAAGCAATATTGTAGAATTTTGGCCAATCATTTCTATGCTCATGATTTGAAGGAAAGTCAATTGTTGTTGGAGGGTTATACATAAATTTTGTGACACAACTCGACCTGGTAGTGAACCAAATGATCTTATTTCCCACACTGATGAGTGAAGTCAAATTTGGCATGAATGACTCAAACACCTGAATTTCCGAATTAAGTGGGCACTAACAACTCAAAACATGGTTGTTGGTTTACCTAAAGTGTTTCCCCCTAAAAGAGTTTGTAAAGGTTGTGTGCTTCACAAGCATCATCAAGCACCTTCAACTCTGGTAAAGCATGGAAAATCCATAACCTACTAGAGTTGTTTCATGGTGATGTCTACTACATCAATATACCTCCACTGGTAGGTGCAAGGTATATTTTGACTTTCATTGATGATTTCTCTCATTTCACATGGGTCTATTTTCTGAAGAATAAGAACCTTGTATTTTAAATTTCAAGTAGTTTCGAGCCTTTGATGAAAAAAATGTGGATGACCAATCAAGTTCCTAAGATCAGAAAATGGTGGTGAGTATGAAAATCAAACTTTTGAAGAATACCTAGTTCAGTTTGGCTTTGATTGTTAGCGACCAATTCCTCATACACCTCAAGAACACAAGAATCAAAATTTTGTTGAAATGGATAGATGTCTTTTGCAAGCTAAAGATCTATCTCTTGAATTTTGGGATGAAGTGGCATATTGTGAAAACTATCTTCTCAATCACATCTCAACTCGAGTTGTTCCTTCCATGTCTCCAGTCGAACGATGGTGTGGAAATTAGAATCCTTCAGTTAGACACCTCTATGTGTTTGGATGCATTGCATTGGCTCACATTTTCAATGATTGTAGAAAGAATTTGGATGTAAAGAGTCATTTGTGCATCATGATGGGACACTCTAAAGAGTAAAAATCCTATCGGTTGTTTTATCCTATAAAAAAAACCATTATTAAACAAAATGTATGGTTTGATGAAAAGTCTTATGGAATTAAGTTGTTGAATGCCTCCTCTAGATTACTACAAGATGATCCCTTTGATGTTGTCTATGAAATTGACTCTCCTATTCCAATTTTCATTTATTCGAATGGACAGTCGAACTTTTTTCTTGTTTTGACTCGACCATCGACCTCCACATCGACTAGTCTGGTGATCTTTGTTTCGACTAGTCCACCACTTCTGTCAACTCAAAACTCTGTGACTTTTGATCGACCTACCATAGTGAACCCTTGTTCACCTATTTATTGTGTACCTAAATGGGTTTCCAAGACAATTGAAGTTGATGGAGCTGATGTAGGTGATGTCTCCTATGAATGACAAACTTGAAGTCAAAAGAAACATGTCATCGTTTCATTAATGACTCATGTACTTTAAACCTATGATCATGTTGCCTACTCATATGTTGAAGGATGATCTAAATGGGAATGGGCCATGCAAATAGAAATTGATTCTTTGTCAAAGAATCACATTTGGGACTTAGTTCCTCGACCATAAGGAAAGAACATTGTGAAATGTCGATGGGTTCACAAGACCAAATTTACCTCTAAAGTGTTTTTTGAGCGACATAAAGTGTGCCTATTTGCAAAGAGATTTTCTCAAAACTAAAGTATTCAATACACTGAAACATTTTCCCCAGTAGAAAAGATGAACTATGTTTGCCTCATATGGATGGAAAATCCATCATATGGATGTGAAGAATGTCTTTCTTCATGGAGACCTATCTGAAGAAAAAATTTCTACTCATTTTGGATGGAAGATCCATCATATGGATGTGAAGAGTGCCTTTCTTGATGGAGACCAATCTGAATAAATTTTCACATAACAACCACCTATTTTTGCGATAGATTCTAACTTAGTTTGTCAAATCAAAAAGTCAATTTATGGCTTGAAATAGACTCCCCAAGGTTTATATGCTAAGATCGACAGTTTATTTCTTTAGCCTGGTTTTAAACATTGTGAATTTGATCATAGATTGCATGTACTCCATACTAATGAAGACACTTTGATTATTGTTGTATATGTAGATGATCTCCTCATTACTTCCAATATCCATGATCACATCCTTAGATTGAAGAAACAAATTTCTAACTCCTTTGACATGATATATCTTGGTACTTTGTATTATGTTTTGGGTCTTCAAGTATTACCATTCTTTGATGTATTTTTCATTTCTTAGTCTAAATACATGATGGATATTTTGACACATTTTAATATGTTATATTGTAATCCTTGTGCTACTTCTATTCAATATAGAGTAAATCTCACCAAAACTTGTCAAATACCTGTAGTTGATGCTACTGTCTATTGACAATTGGCCAATTGTCTTATTTATCTTACTCATAATCAACTTGACATTTCCTTTGTTGTTAGTGCAATTTATAAATTTATGGAGGACCCTAAAGAAATCCACTAGAAATCATTCAAATGAATTGTCTGCTATATCAATGGCATCACTAATTTTTGTATCAAGTATTGTCAAAATTTATATTTGTTGGTTGACTTCACTGACTCTGACTGGGTTGGATATAATGATGATCAAAATTCCACTTCTGGATATTTTTTTTGCTTTAGCATTGAGCTGTTCATATGGTCATGCAAGAAACAAAAGGTAGTCTATTTTTCGACTACAAAAGAATAATATCGTGGTGTTGTTCAAGCAGATACTAAATTAGTCTATATCTGCCAACTTTTGGGAGAAATTGGCCTTCTTGTTTATACCTTGACTACATTCTACTATGATAATCAAAATGCCATACATGTTGCTAAAAATCTTGTTTCACATAGTAAGATGAAGCATGTTGAGCTCCATGCTCACTATTTGAGACAATTGGTTCATGATAATGTTGTCTTTCTTGAATATTGTAGAATAGATGATTAGTTTGTTGATATCTTCACCAAAACTTTAGCTTAAGCTATATTTATCAAAACCCATACAATGCTTGGGCTTCAGGAAGCTGCAATTATGGGGGGATGTCATGATGACGTAATTTCACCTCATGAATCTCCAAAGACATGTGCTAATGAGGGGTGTTGGAATATCAAGAATTAATGTTTCATCACACATCTCCTAGATTCAGTCGATCAGGTGGTTTATCTACATCTGGATACAGTCGGTTAGGTGATCGACCAAAACTTGAAATTCGTTGGTTGAGTAGTCGACATTCCTATCATTCAGATAATTGTACAGTAGTCTAACATAGTCAGGTGGTGTATCGACCATTCCAATTATCAACTATGAGTTGGATGCATAAGAGATAGGATCAAACATCCTTGTCAAGCCAACTCGACAATGCAAATGACAGATTCAACTCTAACTGATTGTTATATGTGGACAAGAACTTCTCGATTATGTGGAATTTGGTTAGATCTTGAGGCTATAAATAACAGACCCCTTGGGTCATTATCATCAAGTGATTAAGTTTATATCAAATTGAGATATCAAGATCCAATATGAATTTTGATGTTCTAATCATAGTGCACTTTTCTTAAGTGTTGTAACGGTGTCTTTAGACACCACCTTTTGTCTTCGAAATTTCTATTCCTCTTTGATTATCTGCAAAATTGTTTGTCTGTTTTGTTACAAGTTCCACCCCTTTCCCCAACATAAACCACCAAAACTTCCACATATTTCCAATGACTCAAGCCAAGGTATCCATGAAGCCAAGCATGCATCTAGATAATCAATTTCATTTTCCATCTTAAAACTTCAAATTCCCCATGGAAAATGCATAGTCCAATGATATCCAATTTTCATTATGCTCTTCCTTTATGAAGACTGGTGAATTTTCACACTTCACTATGATATCACTAATATGTAAACAATAAAAAACACATCCCAACACAAATACATAGAGATCTCTTACATTAAAAAATAGTAAGTAATGATTGGATTCGATTTGAGTATGTTTAGGTTTGCACCTTTTTTAGAGGAAATTTTGTACAAGATTGGATTCAAGTAGAAAATGGGACCTATTAATATAAAATATTACTCTTGCAATATTGTATAGGCCATCCCCTTGGCCCTTGGAGTTATTTCCACTTTCTTCCAAAAAGGACTTAGCCAAATCGTTGGTGTCTTAACTTCATCAATTAATCACAATACATCCCAAGTGGCCTAGCTTGATCTAATTCATAATATTTAGGTTGAATATTTTGTTTTATCTATTGGTTTTAATAGGAAATACTTTGTGAGATGCATCCAACCATCATCTCAAAGATTAATCTAACAAGGGACCACATACAATCTCTTACTAGAAATTATTTTAGCTTATCTATTTTTGTAGAGTCATTTGAGAGAGGTTCCAGCTATTCACCTTCCATGGAAAAAGGAAGAATAAATGTATATAATTCCTTATTATTTTAATAAAATGGAGTCTGAGTTCTTTAAATATGTTTTCTTTTTTATATGTGATACTTTGATGATTCAATTTTTAATTTTTGTTGGCGTGCAATTATAAGACCCTAGGTTAAAGTTATCTAACCAACAAAACCCTTCAGATACCATCCCTTTTGGCATCACCTAAATGAAAGTTAAGTCTCACCCAAGGCATCTATTGGGGTTGCAGGAACCAAGTTTCTATAATAGTGAGGGGATGGGAGGCGATCATATTATTCATTCTTACTTATTTTTTATGTGCACATTATCATGTATTTGTTCTTCCTTGGTTACTTAGTGAATTCATTTATATAGTACCATCATATGGTATATTGAAACATAAACCTTTTACTGTAACATTCATAACTATTGCATAGTTGTCACATAATAAATAGATCTAGTCTAACATGCATAAATAGAACATTCATGATCAATCACATAAAAAATAAAGAAGACACAATAATTAGCGTGGTTCACCCAACTTTGAGTTATGTCCACAATGACTAGATTCTTTATTATTCTTTATGTAATCGTCTCAGGCTTGCACACTGCACTTACAATAGATATATCATGCTATATCTATTTCCATGTTGCCTAGTTGTTCTATAGTGCAAGCCTCTCTCTGCAACTTCTCCCTAAACAATTAGACATAAACTCTTTCATTCTCAGTATATTCTCTCATTCTCATTTCTCAGTGTCAACCACTAGAAGCAATGACAAAAACCTATTCTACATGACCCATTACATATTTATACATGGATCCTATGGCTCAAAACCCTACTTGCTTAACCCCAAAACCCAATTACAACTCATTTTGACTCATTACAACTTAGATTGACTCATTGTTTGGTCGTGCTTTTTCCTGCTTTTGTGCATGCATTATGCTTTTTCCTTCCCGACTGATGGTCTTCTTGGTTTTGCGTATCTCTCTACTTTTGCATGTCAAGCTATTGTCCTTCCTTTTTGCCCACTTTATTCTCTTTCTTTCTTCTCCTGTTTTATTCTCCCGCTTTATTCTTGTGTAAGTCTACTTTTACTGCGCACTTCAATCCTAAATACACATTTACTATGCACTCTACTCATGCCTTCTCTTCTTTCTTTTTTTGTTGTGCACCTCCTCCATACTTGGTATTTTCCTCAAAATTGTATCCAAAATCACTATCCAACAGGCCCCGAGACTCACCTATGGCTCATCCTGAGCCACTCAGGACTATTACTTTGCGCTCCTCCATGTCTCCATGAACTTTTGGGAGGTGTCATTTTTTTTCACGACTTCCTTTGTCACTTCTACCTCTTCTCCCAAAATATCCTCCATGCCCTACATAGTCAGGTTCATAAGTTTTTCCTCAATGATGTGCATTGCTTTCTTCACTTTACCCTACGTAGTTGCTAATTCCCCTATCACCCTTAATGCTTCATGTTGTAGAGGTCCTAAACGTCGCTGGAGGATATCTTGTTGGTCCCATATATTTTCAATTTCATCATATGACTGCCTTTGTGCCAACATTTTCTTCATTTGTTCAACATGCGATAAAGTGATTATGCTCTCTGAAGCCTTCTGCACCTTTTCCTGCACATCCCACAATCTAGATTCTATAGCGTTCATTTATGGATCCTCCATCAGGTTTGTCCATATTTGGACACTTTCCTCATCCAACCTCTTGATATTTTCTACTGCAGTCATTGAGGTTCTCTCTCTTCCTTCTCTTTCCTTTGGTGGCATTCCCGATGTACTGTGCAATTGAAAGTCTTCAATCCTTGTGTGAAAGCCTTTAATAGATTCGTCGATTCTTGAGACCTAATCTTCCATTGTTTCCTCTACTACTATTGGTACTTCGGGGATCTCCTTATACTATTTTTTCACGAATATTTGTATCCATTGTGCCATTTTCACGGCCTCATCCTTTTCTTTTAATTATTTCTCTGCTTTTTCCTTGATTTTATTCTTCTCCTTTAGCGCTCTATCAATTTTTTCTTCAACTTCTCTCTTCTCTTGGAGAACAGTTGTATACTTTTGTTGTGTTTTTGTCTTCTCATCTATTAGCTTGATCAATTCCCTGCATTCTAGCTCTGCACGGAGCCTTATCTCCTGCATAATACCTATTTGCAAGTTGTGTAGTACTTGTATAGGCATCTATGACACTAGTATTCAGGTGACTTAGTGTTCTCATTTTTTCTTACAGTTTCGATGTTGGGAACTCGAATTCATTTAAATCAATCTCTAATACTCTGCCTCCAAACACTAACTCTAACAAGAATGGATTGGGAGTCCTTCCTTCCCCAATCAAGCTCGTTGTTGGTCCTTCACTCAAGCCTTTATCTGGTTTTATCCAGACTATCTAAAATAATTCTTGTATCGATATTAACTGGTCCTACACCTTCTAGTGTTATGTTCATCCTTCTTTCATGTTTCTTCTTCCATGGCCTCCTCTACAACATCCCATACTTGGTAGTCGATTCTATCCATGTCATATTTTGTCAAATTATAAACATCCAGTACTTTGTGGGCCTTCATCTTTTTGCACGCAGAAACTACTGGACCCTTCCCCTTGTCTTTCTGTTTGAGCCAATCACTTGGGACAATTTGGTTTACTTCTCCTATTGATGGTCCTGGAGTATACCATGTTCCATCATGTTTCCCATTTCCCTATCCTTCATCTATTTCTTCCTCATCCTTGTCTTGTCCTACTTCTTCACCAAGGTGTTCTATTTTCTCCCATGGAACTTTCTAGTCATCGTCCCAGTCATTGGCGATGAGGCATACATCATCTATTGTCAATTTGTAGTTTGTTGGAAGCCACTGGTGTGCAATGTCTCATTTGGCTTGGATGTACATATGGTGCATCCATGCTTTAAATCACATGATATTCTAGTAAGTCTTTATCGTCTAGGCAGTGATGCATGGGTGTATGTGTTACTATGTTCCTAATTGTATCAAATAGACATAAAATGTAAAATGGTTATCTATTTGTATCCTCTTGTTTGTTGTATGCTATAAGTTTTCATATTGTGCAGCTGGATGACCACTGTTGGTTGCTCTCAAACATTGGTAATCATTAGGTTCCTTCCATCCTACTAGTGAAATCAGGATGAGAATCCAAGCATAATGGAACTTCATGCCTTTCTCCTAGGATTCTATGTAGTCTATCAAAAAATGATTTACCAAAAATGTGGCCCAATGCATTTGGACCCCCACTGCAGCTATGATTTCTATGGTCGACACTTCGTCCTTGCAGTATTTTCTCAATAATTTTTAGGCCAATACCTGCGTCACAAATCACACAACATTATCACTTATGTTTCTAACATCCAATCCCCTCTTCCCTCTGAAGGTGTAAAAATTATCCTTGATTGATTCCAATAATTCTTTCTCCCCTGCCTTGTTTATGAACAGTGTTGTCAGATCCTCCCTACTTTCGGCAAGCCTGTGATCCACACAATTAATTTTGCATCAATGGATGCTAGTGGGTATAGCCACAACATTCCTCCATGGACGAAACTTAGTATCATTTTGAAAAAAATGTTTATTTTGAGACGACGACCAAAATGCAAGATCTTCAACAGATTCAATATTCCTTATCTCTATAGTCATGTCATCGAAGTATTTGGTTCAATAATGATTGTTCCTATCTTTGGTACAATTTTGGCACACAAATATTTGTCTTGTGCCATCTTGGGAAACTTATGTTCGTATGTTATGTCATTGTCTACAAATTTCAAGAAAGTAATATTTACTAGCATGTCCCCTTTGAAAATTACACCAGGTGTTATTTCCAGTGTAACCAGTGGGTATTTTTCATCTATGGGTACTCTCACTTGTGTCGCAGTGTCTTACCTTGGTGGTATATAGTCCTTGTGAAATCTATGCTCTGGATTCGAAGCTCCGGGTGTTTCCTCAAACACTAGTGTGATTGATGGTCTTTTTGTTTACTTGTGTGTTGCTTCTACTGGTGCCCCAACGTTTAGTGGTTCCATTGTTCTCTGTGACTAAGTTAAGTGATTGTTCTGTGTTGGTTCTCATTCAACTGTGGTTCAGCTATAGTTCACTTTGTATGCTCACAACTCTTATCAAATGCAAATAACCTTCCCTATCGGGATCTTCTATGTTTTTATAACACTTCAACAGTTATGTAATTTATTTCACGCCAAACAGAATTGTCGAATCCAGTCATAATCTTCCATCAATACTTTCCTTACTTTGGAATTAATTCCAAATCCTCTGCTTGATTTTTCCTTCGATCTTCTAGTCTGTCTCGATCCTTTGTGGAACCTTCAATTTATGACTACACATCTCCAGTATGTTTCATCATTTATGGCATTTTAATTTTCGTTTATGTGCTTTAATTCCCTTAACCGTCCCTATCCCACACTTGAATTTTGAATGCACTTAACTAAATTTTAAATTGTTTATGTTATATATGTGATACCCCATTTTTCTGCCCAATACTTCTTCCTATCTACCTTTGTATTTCTTCTTGTTTTTCCCCTTTTTACCTATTTTCTTCCCTTTTTCTACTTTTTGTTTGTTTTCCTCCTTTTTCTACTTTTTGTTTTTTTTATGTGTTTTACCTCCCTACTATATTACAACTACTATGATACATGTGTTCATGCACAATGCATATTACAACCAAAATAGTCGACCGTCTCTATAGAGTTTGAGCTGGCTTCCATTTGTCATGCCTCCCAGGGCTTCTCCATTTAGGATTTCCAACTACGCAATACCTGCCTCTATCACATGCGGAATCACATAAGGTCCTAACCAATGCATGTGAAACATTCCTATATGTTGCATGAACTTATTGTCATAGTGTAATATTAATGTGTCTATCATACCATGCCTTCTCTCTTGCCTTATGAACTTGCTGATGGAACCCTACGACAAAGCGATCTTCCTCAAGTTGTACCAATTGTGAAAAAATTTCCTCCACTGCACCAAAGTCTGAAAGGTTAGTAGCCACTGCAACATGTGGGCTAGGCACAATAAACTCCATCAACATCACTACTTATTTCCCATAGACCAAACTAAAAGGTGTATGTCCTGTCAACTTTTTTCTTGTTTTCTTGTATTCCCATAATACTGCAGGAATCCTTAAGTCCCAATCATCTCTCCATACATTGTAGATCGTTCTCAAAGCATTCTCCATAATTTTATTAAAATATTCTATTGTCCCATTGGCCTAAAGATGTTACTTAGTACTCTTTTGATGATGAATTTGAAATTCCTTAGTCAATGCTACAATTGTCTTATTCAGGAAGTGTGTTCCTTGATCACTGAGTAATATGTGCAGACATCCAAATCATGTGACTACATTATCAAATTGAAACCACATGAAAGTATTTGTAGTGTAGTCTATGACTAGTGTTTCTTATGCCCATCTGGTCAAATACTATGTCCCAATGATTATGTACCTAGCTCCTGATATCCTTGGTGATGGGTTGATTGGTCCAACAAAGTCTATTTCCCATTTATCAAATGGTCGTAACGTAACTTGTGGGTGCAATATCATCTCATCCCTCCCAGATGGATTTCCCACCCTTTGGAAAACAACACATGCCTAACAATATTCTTTACCATATTAATAAAGTCTGGGCAACTAGATCCTTGTGCACAAAATATTTTGTGTAGTTTCTTTACCTATGTAGTTTCCTCCTGCAATCCCTTTGTGTGCCTATGTGAGTATCATAGGCCTTTCATGTTCCAACACATAGTTTCTCAATATTCCATTTGCACCGAACTTGTATAAGTTCCCTGCAATCAACTAATAGTATGCTTCTTTAACCACTATTTTCTTCTTCTATGCAACTGTCATGTCTGACGGGGCCATTCCTGTACTTAGAAACTACACAATGTCTGCAAAGTATTTTTCCACCATTTTAACTACAAACAATTGTGCATCTAGTAATTTTTCATCTAGATTCCCTGCATCTTCTCATAGTATGTGCAATAAGTGATCTAGTCCTGCATTCAAATTCCTTGGGTTCACACTAATGTCAAAATAATATTTCTAAAACAACAGTAACCACCTACATATTCTCCCCCCCAACACTGGCTTGTTCACTAAGTATTTTAGTGTTGAATGGTATGTATACATCTTAAAATGAGAACCCAATAAATAATTTATAAACTTCTGAAACGCATATACCATTGCCAATCCTTCTCGTTATATAGTGGTGTATTTTGTTTTTCTATGGACAACTTCCTACTTGCAAAAGCAATTGGGTGATATGTGTCTCCTTCCCATAGTTGAGATAGTACTGCACCCAAAGATATGGATGACACATCTACATGAACATGAAATTGATTGTTCCAATTTGGAAATATCAAAATCGGAGTGGTCACTAATTTCTACTTTATGGTGTCCAAGCCCTTATGAGAGTCCTCATTCCACTTGAACTTCACTTCCTTTTTCAACAATTTCTCCATAGGTGTTGTAATCTACACATATCCTTTGATGAACTTCCTGTAATATCCTATGTGACCCAAAATTACCCTCAGTTGTCTGAATAATGTAGGTGGTTGTAAATCCATAATGATTTCAATATTGGAAGGACCCATTAATAATCCCTTCTTGCAGACCACATGGCCCAGAAAAATTCCAAAAGGTGTGCAAAAAATACATTTCTTCAAATTCAATGAAATTTGACATTGTCTACACCTATCCAATATTAACTTGTAACACCCTGTTTCCCCCAGTTTGTAAATATAACTAGACTGGCCAAGGACTATGGAAAACGCATAAGTATGAATATGTGATGTAAATGGACCTACAGGAAGAGGTCAATGAATGTGAATAACTTTTTGAATCATTGCAGGACTACTGAGACGAGATGTGCAGAAAAGAGACCACGATGGCGGTGGAAGGCACCTGAAAAGGTGGCGTTAACTTCCACCGAGAATTAAATACCGTATTTGGACTCCACTGGCCCGGAGAACCAAAAGCAGCTCGTTGGCCCTGAAATTCAATGCCTCGCAGGCTGGTAGGCGGATGGCTTGATGAGGGATGGGATGGTGGACTGCCCATCCGTAGAGCCGTCAGGCCAAATCGACGCAAGGGTAATCGTTCCAGATGCAACCTCACGAGAGGGTAAGGCATATGGAAGAGACAATTGAAAGGGAAGATGTGAGGGGAACTCTGGCAATTTTTTTACGCAAAGTGAGTGATAGCAGAGAGGAAGGATTGCAACCTTCGCTCCTAGTCACTGGAAGACGAAGAGACGCAGTCTCAGAGCATCGTGGTCTCAACTCGGGGGTGGCTAGTGGTAAATCTGTTGGGAGTCGTTGAGCCTACGGTTGGGTGGAAATGAGCACCCCTCTCAGCAGTTGCACCCATTTCTGGTGTTATTTTCGGATAAGTGTTTTACATAATTGTATCTTGAAATTTATATAACGATGTATATATGTATATGATCATAGAACTGTCAAATTATGAATGATTTCTGTGTAAGAATGTTTGTGCAGTGTTTGATGAGAATGAATAGATATATGTTCATAACAGAGGAAATCACGCATGACGTGCATGGATAAAGAAATCTTATTTGTGCCTAGATTGAACTAAGTTAGGTTCCCAACCCATTCTCGGGAAGTTGCTTTCCCTTATCTATCTCAGGGATACCCGGTACAGATCTCTTCACAGAGATTTCCTCCCTAGAAAGGTTCACAAAGGACCCAGAAAAGGGACTTGAACACACAAGTCTTAACAACCCTGTATAAAGAAGAACGACCCTCTTAAATCACGACGTAGCAGCTTAGGGATAAGTATTGATCAACGGATGAGATCTTATTGGAGATTTTGCGGTCATTCATGACCATTGAATCGAGAGAATAAATGAGGGTGTTAAGTGCCATTAACCCTTTTTCCTCTATTTTCGTGAATAGAGAGGAAATTTGAATCGTAGACCCCCAGGCTCCATGAGAGCATCTGGACCGTTGATTTTTCCACGTCCAAAGAGTAGTAGAAAAGGGCGCGGCATCGGGACCGATCTGAATTTTCAGATCTGAACTAGGAATCCCGACAGTCATTAGATCTTTAGGGAGATAGACAAGAGGATCAGATCCGCCCATCTGAGGAGGACAGGTGGCAGAGATCCAGGGATCTCGTGAGCTCGGAGGTTCGCGGGGTAGTATTCCAAAAGTTGGATGCTCCAAGTCGTGAGTGGTGAAGCCACGAGAGGATCAGAGCCGTCCATCTAAGGAGGACAAGTGGCAGAGATCCAGGGATCTCGTGAGCTTGGAGGTTCACAGGGTAGGAGTCCAAAAGTTGGATGCTCCAAGTCGCGAGTGGCAAAGCCACGAGAGGATCAGAGCCGTCCATCTGAGGAGGACAGGTGGCAAAGATCCAGGGATCTCGTGAGCTCAGAGTTTCGCAGGGTTGGAGTCCAAAAGCTGGATGCTCCAAGTCACGAGTGGCGAAGCCACGAGAGGATCGGAGCCATCCATTCGAGGAGGACAGGTGGCAGAGATCCAAGGATCTCGTGAGCTCGGAGGTTCGCAGGGTAGGAGTCCAAAAGTTGGATGCTCCAAGTCGCGAGTGGCGAAGCCACGAGAGTATCTGAGCCGTCCATAGTTGAGGACGCGTGTCAGGAGATCCAGAAAAGTTGAGCATTAGAGAATCGGAGTTTTCGAGCACAAAGAAATATTGTCATACAGAATCCCGATCCGTGATTTACCGACAAGATCAGAACTATCCATTGGGTGGAACACGTGTCCACAGATCCCGAAGAGTCGGAGGATCGAGAGTCCAGGGGACTTTCACATCGTGACACTGAAAGGTGCAAAACCCGACAGGATTAAAGGCTATGATCTTGTGAAGGTTGTGGTCACATTGACCAGGGCTTAGCCTGGGGAGCCAATACGCTAGGGGCATATCGGGGATCGGAGAATCACGAGTTCTGAGGACTCGTGAATTACGACATTGGAAACCCCGAAACTCCTATAGGAGTAGCCTCGAAAGGAGGTAAGGCCACAGTCACAGAGGCAGTGGACCACAGTCTTGGCCTGGGAAGCTAATGCGTAAGGAGCGCATCAGAATTCGAAGGATCGTGAGTCTTAGGGGTGAATGAATTTTGACATTAGAAACCCCATAGCCCTGATGGGAGTTATGACCGTGGTCATATAGAGGAGGCCATGCAACCAAGAGCTTAGCCTAGGAGGCTAACTGGCATTTAAGCGAGTCGGAATGGTTGAAAACAGAAATCCCGACGGAAAGGGACATAAGACCACGGTTATGTACAGAGAGTCGGGTAGGCAAATAGAAGACCTGTGAATCGGGGATTCTCATTGTTGAGAAAACAACGAATTTTTTTTTATTATCGGTAGCGGGTATGTTACAAAGTGGTATCAGAGCATGGTTACAACACTCGGCCTGATTGGGCTCATGCACCAAACGTGCATAAACCTCGTTTGAAACACTCCTATGAGGAGTAAACCCCCTGACTTAACTATCTTGACTAGGACTAAGAACTTGGAATATGAAAACCCGACTGTGTATGCATGTGAAAGAGTTATGAATTTATGCGCCATTTATAAAAATGAATTTAACTCTTGACTAATAATCAATGTTTGTCTTTTCACTCAAGCGGACGATCAACCGCGGGAATCTACAAGCGCAGAACATGGTGACTCACCAAGAGGTGGGAGAAGGCTCCCACAACAAAGATGAAGAGTCTGACGAAAGAAGAGCAATAGGAACCCCTCCAGACCTAGCTGAGACTGTGAGGAGTCTCATGGTTGAATTGCAAAGTTGCAAGGCCGATAATGAAAGGATGATGAAGGAACAAGAAAAGCAAACCGAAATTAATGCAGTTCTACTGCAGAGCTTATCCAACCTACAATGACAAATGCAGCATGAACCTAAGATGCATAATCGTGGTCGTGTCAGTGGTCACACTGAGAGAAGCACATCCAGAAAGGTCCACCCCAGAGGTAAAGGACCAGTGCCAGACGATTCCACTGAGAAGGAAGCTGGCGATTCAGAAGGCTCTTCCAGCAGCAGGGCCAGTTCCTATTCTCAAAAGAAACAAAAGAAGCAAAAGACTTCTAAGAGTCATAAATTTGAGGAATTCAAAAAGGCCAAACCTCCCTCCTTTGATGGCGAGATAAAGAAGGGAGAGGAAGCTGAGGCTTGGCTACTTGGACTGAATAAATATTTCAGATTCCATGATTTCTCAGAGAACCTAAAGGCCCGAGTGGCCACTTTCAATCTAAATGGAAAGGCTTCCATTTGGTGGGAATACCTTAAGAATATGAAATGGGTCCACGAGGAGGACCTGTCTTGGAGACGGTTCGAGAAGTACTTCCAGAAGAAGTGTTTGTCGGAAAGGTATTTCGACGAGAAGGCTAAATAGTTCTATGAACTCAAACTGGGATAGCTTACTATGGAGGAGTATGTCAACAAATTCCTTGACTTACTAAGATATGTACCCTACATCAAAGCAGAGAAGGCGAAGGCACAATGCTTCATCAGTGGGCTACCCAAGGAATACCGAAACCGAATCGAGTTTGACGAGCCAAAGACCTTAGAATACACTATACGAAAGGCAACATATTGTCATGAACAATATGGACATCGGGCAGAGTCTCGTGGAGACTGGAAACAAAAGAATGGTTCAAAATTTCAGAAGAAAGGGAGAAAATCCTCGGGATTGAAAAACTACAAGAAGAACCACAGAATGAACTTTCCAACCCGGAGTGTACTCTAGCAGAACTTTCCCTCGGTGGACGGAAATAAAACTTCTGGACCAATATCAGTAAAGACTGATAACTCAAAAAGGAAACCCTTGGAATGTTGGGATTGCAGAGGAGAGCATCTCCGAGGAGACTGTCCACTCCAACAACAGAACAGTCGGAAAATTTATAACATGCAGGAAGCTACCACGGTCAATGATGTGGCCAGGAGTGTGTCGCAGATCTATGCAGCCTTGGATAATAACCAAGTTGACCAGCAAGCTTCAGTGGTGGAAATAGAAGGTATGATCTTCAACCATCTGGTATCTGTTTTGATTGACCCTGGTTCAAATTTGAGTTATATATCCCCTAGAACTGTTGATAAGTGTAAGCTACAACCACAGAAGAAAACTAAACCATGGTTGGTATAGTTAGCCACTGGCACCAAAAGAAAGGTGGTAGAGGCTGTACCAGCCTGCCAATTAATGTTGGGTGAATCCCCCACCCAAGCAACCCTTAATGTATTACCCCTGGGATCATACGATCTATTGATTGGTATGGACTGGCTGGCCACCCATAAAGCCAAACTGGACTGTTACTATAAAACCTTAGAATGTGTGAGCAAAGAATGAAAAAGGATAACCCTTCAAGGGATCCGAAAACCGGTCTCGGTGAGACAAATATCAACATTGCAAATGAGGAAGTATTGCCAAAAGGGATGTACCCTATATGCAGTACAGGTGTTGAAAACAACCGAAGGTGCAGATCCAAGCCCTGAAGATCACCCTATCCTGAGAGAATACTGAGATGTGTTTCCAGAGGAGATACTGGGTCTACCTCCGAGAAGAGACATTGACTTCTCAATAGAACTTGCACCAGGAGCGGTGCCGATGTCTAGAACACCCTACCGGATGAGCACACCTGAGTTAGTTGAACTCAAATTGCAATTGAAGGAAATGATGGACAAGGGTTATATTCGACCCAGTGTGTATCCATGGGGAGCACCGGTCCTATTTGTGAAAAAGAAGGATGGCACCCTCAGACTGTGTATAGATTACAGACAACTTAATAAAGTAACCATAAAGAACAAATACCCCTTGCCCAGGATCGATGATCTATTCGACCAGTTGGGAGGTGCGTCTGTTTTCTCAAAGATTGACTTGAGGTCAGGATACCATCAAGTCTGAATCAAAGGTGAAGACATCCATAAGACTGCTTTCCAGACATGGTATGGTCATTATGAGTTTGTGGTAGTACCATTTGGGTTGACCAATGCCCCTGCCACTTTCATGTGCTTAATGAACAATGTACTCAGTAAATTTTTAGATAAATTTGTACTAGTTTTCATTGATGAAATATTAATCTACTCTAAGAATGGAGAAGAACATGAAGACCATCTTAGACTTGTGTTGCAAGTGCTAAGAGAGCATCAACTCTATGCTAAATTCAACAAGTGTGACTTCTTTCAGAAGCAAATACATTACTTGGGACATGTGTTGTCCAAGGAAGGGGTAGCAGTAGACCCTAACAAGATCAGGTCTATCATGGAATGGCCTACCCCAAATGATGTATCAGACATCAGATCCTTTATGGGATTGGCGGGATACTATAGGAGATTTATAAAATATTTCTCCAAGATTGGTTCTCCAATCACTACCCTCCAGAAGAAGGGAACAAAATTCCTGTGGACACAGCAATGTGAAGAAAGATTTCAAACCTTGAAACATCTACTAACCCATGCACCTGTGTTGAAAATCGCTGACCCAGAAGCTGACTTCCTTGTGTGCACAGATGCTTGTAAAGAAGGGCTCGACGGAGTCTTTATGCAGGAAGGAAAGGTGATCTGCTATGAATCCCGAAAATTGAATGAACATGAGGTCAACTATGTGACTCATGATCTAGAATTGGCTGTCATAGTGCATGCCTTAAAAATGTGGAGGCACTACCTCCTGGGAAGGAAATTTGTTCTTATGACAGATCACTGTGGATTATGATATTTGTTTGATCAACCCAAGCTCAATGCTAGACAAGCTAGATGGATGGCCCTCCTTAGCGAATTTGATTTTGAAATCAAACACATCAAAGGGAAGGAGAATAGGGTGGCTGATGCCCTTAGCAGAAGCATGAGAACAATTCACCTGGCTGCGGTGAGTACCTGCGAGACAGATGTCAAGAACAGAGTCAAGGAGGCACAAGAAACAGATCCCTTCGTCCGAAATGTGACCATGTACCTACAACAAGAACTCGCTGGAGTAAAATACAAAGGCTATCAGACGACCGAAGAAGGTCTACTCACCTACAGAGATAGACTGTACATTCCCAATTGTGACGAATTGAAGAGGTTCATCATGGATGAACTACATAAAATACCCTACACTGGTCACCCAGGATACCAGAAAATGATTACTGCCATCCGAAAACAATTTTACTGGCCAAGATTAAAGAAGTATGTAGCCAAATATTTGCCCCAATGCATAGAATGCCAACAAGTTAAAGAAGAACATCGACACCCAGCAGGACTATTACACCCTTTACCCATCCCAGAATGGAAATGGGAAACCATCTCCATGGATTTTATCACTGGATTACCAACTTCAACCAAACAGAATGACGCCATTATGGTAGTGGTGGCTAAACTGAGAAAGTCTGCCCATTTCATCCCCCTCAAATCGACCTGCAAGGAGATAGATATCACACAGGTGTTCATGAAAGAGGTGTTCCGAATGCACGACATGCCAAGGGAGATAATATCTGACAGAGACACAAAGTTCACTTCCAATTTTTGGAAATCACTGATGGCGGGTTTGGAGACCAAGGTGTTGTTTAGCACTGCCTATCACCCTCAAACCGATGGACAGACCAAAAGAGTGAATAAGATATTAGAGGATATGTTAAGGATTCATGTAATGCATCAACCCAGGAAATGGGAAGACTACCTGCCATTGGTAGAATTTTCCTACAACAACGGCTATCAAGCGTCCTTAAAAATGAGTCCATTCGAGGTCCTCTATGGTAGACAATGTAATACCCCAGTTAGCTGGAGAAATCCTCTAAATAGGATTTCTTTTGGACCCGACATGTTGAAAGACATGGAACAACAAGTGACTTAGATAAAACAAAATCTGAAGGTTGCTCAGAACCGACATAAAAGTTATGTTGATCAAAAGAGAACTCCAAGAGAGTTCCAAACATGAGATCATGTATATCTCATAATTAAGCCCAGAAGGAGTTCCCTAAAAATGGGAGCTTGTGCCAAATTGGCACCCCAGTATTGTGGACCCTTTGAGGTTCTAGATAGAGTGGGACCTGTAGCCTATCGGCTAGCACTTCCTCCCACAGTAAAAGCACATAATG
>ML792769.1:30047-92459 GCA_009831015.1 Picea engelmannii
CACCCTGTTTCCCCCAGTTTGTAAATATAACTGGACTGGCCAAGGACTATGGAAAACTCATAAGTATGAATATGTGATGTAAATGGACCTACAGGAAGAGGTCAATGAATGTGAATAACTTTTTGAATCATTGCAGGACTGCTAAGAGGGGATGTGCAGAAAAGAGACCACGATGGCGGTGGAAGGCACCTGAAAAGGTGGCGTTAACTTCCACCGAGAATTAAATACCGTATTTGGACTCCACTGGCCCGGAGAACCAAAAGCGGCTCACTGGCCCTAAAATTCAATGCCTCACAGGCTGGTAGGCGGATGGCTTGATGAGGGATGGGATGGTGGACCGCCCATCCGTAGAGCCGTCAAGCCTGATCGGAACGAGGGTAATCGTGCCACACGCGACCTCGTGAGAGGGTAAGACATATGGCAGAGATGATTGAAAGGGAAGATGCGAGGGGAACTCTGGTAGTTTTTTTACGTAGAGTGAGTAATAGCAGAGAGGAAGGATTGCAAGCTTCGCTCCTGCTCACTGGCAGACGAAGAGACGCAGTCTCAGAGCATCATGGTCTTAGCTCGGGGGTGGCTAGTGGTAAATCTGTTGGGAGTCGCTGAGCCTACGGTTGGGTGGAAACGAGCACCCCTCTCAGCAGTTGCACCCATTTCTGGTGTTATTTTCGGATAAGTGTTTTACATAATTGTATCTTGAAATTTATAGAACGATGTATATATGTATATGATCATAGAACTGTCAAATTATGAATGATTTCTATGTAAGAATGTATGTGCAGTGTTTGATGAGAATGAATAGATATATGTTCATAACAGAGGAAATCACGCATGACGTGCGTGGATAAAGCAATCTTATTTGTGCCTAGATTGAACTAAGTTAGGTTCCCAGCCCGTTCTCGGGAAGTTTCTTTCCCTTATCTGTCTCAGGGATACCCGGTACAGATCTCTTCACAGAGATTTCCTCCCTAGAAAGGTTCACAAAGGACCCATAAAAGGGACTTGAATGCACAAGTCTTAACAACCCTGTATAAAGAGGAACAACCCTCTTAAATCACAAAGTAGCAGCTTAGGGATAAGTATTGATCAACGGATGAGATCATGTCGAAGATTCTATGGTCATTCACGACCATTGAATCGAGAGAATAAACGAGGGCGTTAAGTGCCATTAACCCTTTTTCCTCTATCTTCGTGAATAGAGAGGAAATCTGAATCGTAGACCCCCAGGCTCCATGAGAGCATCTGGACCGTTGGATTTTCCACGTCCAAAGAGCAGTAGAAAAGGGCATGGGATCGGGACTGATCTGAATTGTCAGATCTGAACTAGGAATCCCGACAGTCGTTAGATCTTTAGGGATTTAGACAAGAGGATAAGAGCCGTCCATCCGAGGAGGACAGGTGGTAGAGATCCAAGGATCTTGTGAGCTTGGAGGTTCGCTGGGTAGGATTCCAAAAGTTGGATGCTCCAAGTCGCGAGTGGTGAAGCCACGAGAGCATCAGAGCCATCCATCTGAGGAGGACAGGTGGCAGAGATCCAGGGATCTCATGAGCGCGGAGGTTCGCGGGGTAGGAATCCAAAAGTTGGATGCTCCAAGTCGCGAGTGGAAAAGCCATGAGAGGATCAGAGTCGTCCATCTGGGGAGGACAGGTGGCAGAGATTCAGGGATCTCGTGAGCTCAGAGGTTCTTGGGTTAGGAGTCCAAAAGTTGGATGCTCCAATTCGCGAGTGGCAAAGACACGAGAGGATCAGAGTCGTCCATCCGAGGAGGACAGGTGGCAGAGATCCAGGGATCTCGTGAGCTCGGAGATTCGCGGGGTAGGAGTCCAAAAGTTGGATGCTCCAAGTCACGAGTGGCGAAGACACGAGAGGAACTGAGCCATCCATAGTTGAGGAAGTGTGTCAAGAGATCCAAAGAAGTTGAGCATCGTAGAATCGGAGTTTCCGAGCACAAAGAAATCTTGTCATACGGAATCGCGATGCGCGATTTATCGACAAGATTAGAACCGTCCATTGGGTGGAACACGTGTCCACATATCCCGAAGAGTCGAAGGATCGAGAGTCCAGGGGACTTGCGCATCGTGACACTGAAAGGCGTGAAACCCTGACAGGATTAAAGGCTATGATCTTGTGAAGGTTGTGGTCACATTGACCAGGGCTTAGCCTGGGGAGCCAATATGCTAGGGGCATATCGAGGATCGAAGAATCGTGAATTCTGAGTACTCGTGAATTACGACATTGGAAATCCCAAAACTCCGATAAGAGTAGACTCGAAAGGAGGTAAGGCCACAGTCACAGAGGCAGTGGACCACAAGCTTGGCCTGGGAAGCTAATGCGTAAGGAGTGCGTCGGAATTCGAAGGATCGCGAGTCTTAGGGGTGAATGAATTTTGACATTAGAAACCCCGTAGCCCCGATGGGAGTTATGACCATGGTCATATAGAGGAGGCCATGCAACCAAGAGCTTAGCCTAGGAGGCTAACTAGCATTTAAGCGAGTCGGGATGGTTGAAAACAGAAATCCCGATGGAAAGGGACATAATACCACGGTTATGTACAGAGAGTCGGGTAGGTAAATAGAAGACCTGTGAATCGGGCATTCTCATTGTTGAGAAAAAAATGAAATTTTTTTGACTATAGGTAGTGGGTATGTTACATAACTTGAGTACTTATATTTTATATTTCAATAGACTAAATAAATTCCAATCATCTAAGTATACTTCAAGGAACTTATAAATAAATTCCTTAAAAGCTGCAACCACAACTCTTGAAAAACATGTAGGTGCATTCTTTAGTCCAAAGGGAATCATTGTGTACTGAAAACTTCCCCAGTTTATAGCAAAAGTCGTATTATACATGTCCTCATGTTCAATCTTGATCTGATCGTACCCTAGGAATCCATCTGTGAAAGAAGAAGTCTCCTTCCCTCCTACATTCTCTAGTACCACATCTATGAAGGGTGTTGGGAATGGATCATGTAGACATGCATCATTCAACTTACTCAAATATATGCAAATCCTTATTCATCATATTTTCTTATCTTGCACAACCATTGGAGCTATCCATTCTGATTCTACCACTAGTTCAATTATCCATGTTGCTAACAACATGCTTATCTCTGCTTTCACCTTCTCTTTATACTTCAGATTTAACCTATAGGGTCTCTGTCGCACTAGCTTAGCACCTGGTTTTAAAGGGATCTTCACCTCACCTAATTCCTAAACTATCCCCATCTTCTCTGAGAATGTATTTAGGAATATATCTTGATATTCATGAAACATATATGCAATCCTCTCCACCATTTCATCATTCCAATAATCTCTTATCTGTGCAAAATTTGGATTATATGTCATCCCAATGCTTATTTTACACATCTTGATTGGTTGTGTATATGTAGTAGATTCAAGCTCTATCCCTTCTACTGTGTATTTCCCCTAATTTTCAGGTATTTTCACATTCTTGTGATCTTCCTCATCTTGTTCTTTGTTTGCAACATTGTAACACTCCAGTAACTCATGGACAGTCATAGAATCTTTGTGTGCACTGCACACTGGTACCACCTCCATCATCCCTTCTTCTAAGAAGATATTGGTTCAAATGATCTATAGTGTTGCATCTATTAGTGGAGATTCATGTTCAAAAGTAAAATTTACTTTTAACCTTTAAACCATCTCATCCAAGATTGATGTTTCTCTGCACATTTCCATCTCCAGGTACATGTTCTTCGAAATTGTATCCAGTGTATGTATAAATTTGTGCATCCATTCCTTCTTTGGTACCGAAATCCATATAGTTATGCACTGCTCAACATGACCTATTGGTTCATTTATCCCCATATACTTTGGTGCAATATTCTTTAACTTGATACAAAATATCACGTGGATTAGTCTCTAACACTGCGGCCAATCTTCCATCCGCTCTTTATGTGCAGCCCACCACCTGGCTGGAGTAGCTTTCAACAAAACATCTAGTTCCAACATCCTTTGTTTTTCAAGTACCTATGACTCAAATTCATTTACAAACGAACTGATTTCATTCAATCCATCATACCTCGGTGGATCACATAGCTCCATTCCAATCCAACACAATGATTGAGTTATACATGCACATCGTCTAGTTGATAATTCATGCATCCTCTATTGTCAATGTTCCATACCTTCCTCTGAATCTGGCGCACATGAACTAATACTTATCCAACTTAATGCACCATTTTTAGTGGGGTTAACATAATAATCCATATGTTCAATCATATTATACAAGTTGTCAATGGCGTCCCCTTTTGTTGTCTCTATGTAACTCTTTCCTTCTATCGGGTACAATGGTGTAGTAACCTTCAAGTATCCTACCTCAAATATCATTTCCCTCCTCTTCAGATTAATGATCTCCTGATTATCAAATTCAGATTCAAGTCCCATCAGTTATGTATATGGTTTACTATCATCCATGATCTCAACGACTTTAAATTATGCTACACTACACACTCCATTTGGATTCACAGGTACTCTTGTCAATCTTCCAATCAAGACTATCTTGTGTTGGTTTTCCAACCTTAACTAAATATGATACCAAATCAACTTGGGTTTCCCCATCATTTCAAAGGTCTTCTTTGTTAATACATTTACATCAGACCCCAAGTCAAAGATAACATTATCCACATCATATTCCCCAATCTGCTCACTTAATATGAATTCTTTGTTGGTCCTCTTTTTGCACAGAACCTGATTCACTACCCTCTGTGCCATAGACATTTCCCTTTATTGTCCACAATAATCAATAATTTCACATAATGAAATCAATGTAGTTTCATCTTTCATCAACTCTATGAAACTTCTCAAAAATTCTCTTAAGGTGTTTATCTTCCCTAGTGGGTTCTCCGACATAGTACGATCATAAACAAGAGGCACTGAGGATGCTGATACTACCCAATCCGGTCCAAGTATCTCTTTTCTTCCCCTTTGATATGTTTGTTTTCTTGTTGAGGATCAAATGTGGCATAGGTCATATTGATTTCCTTACCAATTTCTAAACCTGCTTCCCTCCATTCGTTGCATCAACACCCGTTCTAGTTCCTGTGTACGTAATAGTTGTTATTATAGGTCCTTGATTATGATTTTCAATTGATATCTTATGTACATTATGGTTTTGGTTATGGTTCTGATTCCCTCTTTCCTTCCATTTCGAAAGTAGTTGAGGAAATTATTTTTTCGCATGGTCCAATTCTCTATAGTATGTGTAGGTTGTACACAGATTTGGGAAGTCACGAGCTAATTTTCTTGGTTGATTAAAATTGTAACATATTATTGGCCCTCTACCTCCTCTACCAAAATTTCCTCTACCTCAACCTCTACCAAAAATTCCTTTGTTTCCTTGATTAAATCCTCTCTTATTATTATACTCTGGACCACCTCCTTATGTCGCAACATTCTCCTCTTGAATCCTATACATATCTGATGTATTCTCTCTCATTAAATTGAATGGGTGATAATCCTTCTCTTTGTGCTTGAATGACTATAAAAAGCTTCAAAATAATTTCCTTGGCATACTCTGGTATTTCTGTAGTAATGGACACTCAGTTGGATGATGTCCCCATTTCTTACATATTTCAGAATATCCCCCTCCTAGTAATGGATTCAATGCTCTAGTTTTCAAATATTGCACAGATGTTGGCATTTGTCCTTGTGGTGGCCTTTAGTTCTACACTTGGTACACCAAACTTGTTCCCACTTCTCCTTCCCTTTTGTAATCTCTACCAATTGAATTGTCAAGGAAGATAACTACGTCTGGAATTGCGCCATCCCTCCACTATCTCCTACAGGGGATGCTTCCAATTTCATTGCGATCTCCAATGCTTTATACTTTGACACAACGCTTTGTTGTATCAATGGACTGAATATGTGTGGTAAGATTCATGAAAATAACCATTCCCTATGTTGTTGATCAGGAATTTGAAACGTTAACCTTCCCATCACATCCTTGAATCTCTTATCAAAGTCCCATATTGACTCATTCTATACCTGCTTGATTTCCTTCAACTCGGTAATGTATTGCGACTCATATTTTGGTTTCTTGAACTCTTTCAACAATGCTTGTCTAATTTATGATAAAGTCCTTATTTTTCCTACAGGTGTGGTACTCTGGAATTTCATGCACCAAACTAGTTCGCGACCTCTAAAGGTTGTTTCCAACTGCGCTATCTTTACAACATCATCATGGAAATTCTTTGTAGCCCAAATTGTCTCACAGACAAATAAATGTTATTTTGGGTCCTCTAACCCAACTCCCTAGAACTCAAGCAGTCTCAATGTGTTGTCTAACCCTATCATGTTATTTTATGTAGTACCTTCCCTAGGCGATGTTGGTTGACTCTAACTCAATGCACTTCTTCCACTACTCTGATTGCTACTACTTTTTCCTCCCTTGCTAACTATAAGTTCTTTTGACAAATCCTCAAATATTATTCCTAGTCTAGGTGATGCAAAAGAGGTCGTGGAATCAACACAAGATCCAGTATGAGGAGTACTTATCAACTCTTCTATTATAGGATTGAACTAAGAATTCTCTTCCTCTCCTTCTGCGTATAATATTTCTATGATCTGTATGATTTCATAGGGTTCTCGTCCCTCGGGCTCACTATGTGAATCTCCTTTCTCAACCCCATCCTGTCACCTATTATACCTTCTTCCACTGCATAGTACTCCAAACTCGTCTTCTTCTTCTAATACAACATCTTCGTTTCTCTGCATCCTCAGTCCATCCCTTCCTTCTCCATTTATTCCTTCCTTCTTTCATACCTTAAAAATATTCTCTTATCATCCCCCTATTCCCTTATGTGTGAAAATCCCCTTAGCAATCAGAATCCATTGTCATCACACACTTTTCACATAACAACATATGTATCCATGTACCCAACGATTTCATGAATCTTCTGCACAAACCTTTGAATAAATCCCTCTCTGCAACATTGTATGGTTGGGTACAATCCACTGCAAATTTTGTATTATATCCTCCCAATATACTGTCCAACCATAAACCAATTGTGTGAGAAGTCTTATTACTTACATATTTCAATTGTCTTACCAAATTTGGTTTCTAGTTCCTCGGTGCTGCAGTTTGGTACTTTCCAATATTCTCCACTAATATTTCCAACCACTCAGTCAAAACAATAAGAAATTAATATACCTATGTTCAAGTTATAAGACCCTAGGTTCAAGTTATCAAACCAAAAAAACCCTTCAGATACCGGCCCTTTCGGCATCACCTGCATGCAAGTGAAGTCTCACCCAAGGCTAGGGCTGCAAGAACCAATTTTCCACAGTAGTGAGGGGATGGGAGGAAATCATCTTATTCATTCTTACTTATCTATTTTGTGCAAATTAAATTGTATTTGTTCTTCCTTGGTTACTTAGTGAATTCATTTATATAGTACCATTATACTACAGATTAAAACATTAAACTTTACATTCATAACTACTATGCAATGGTCATATAATGAACAGATCTAGTCTAACATACATAAAGAGAACATTCATGATCAATCACATAAAAAGGCAAGAAGACACATTAATTAATGCAGTTCACCCAACTTTGGTTTACATCCACAATGGCTAGTTTCTTTATTATTCTTTATGTAATCATCTCAGGCTTGTGCATTGCGTTTACAATAAATATGTCATGCCATCTCTCTCTCCATATTTCCTAGCCTCTCTACAGTGCGATCCTCTCTCTGCAACTTCTCCCTAAACAATCAGACATAGAATATTTCATTCTTAGTCTATTCTCTCACTCTCCTCGCTCGGTGTCAACGACCAACAACAATGACAACAACCTATTCTACTCAACCCATTACATATTTATACATGGATCCTAGGGATCAAAACCCTACTTGCTTAACCCAAAATCCCAATTGAAACTCATTCTGACTCATTACAATTCAAGTTGACATTTTTTTTAGCTGCGATTTTTACTTCTTTTTCTCCTGCATGTTGTTTTTTCCTTTCCAATTGTTGTTCTTCCTACTTTTGTGTGTCTCTCTTCTTTTGCATGCCAAACTGTTGTCCTTCCTTTTCTTCCACTTTCTTCCCTTGTGTTGTTCTCTTGTTTTATTCTCTTTCTTTATTCTCCTCTAAGTATACTTTTACTATGCACTTCAATCTCGAAGGTGCATTTACTGCACACTCTTCTCCTACCTTCTATTCTTTATTCTATTGTTGTGCACCTCCTCCATACTTGGTATTTTCCTCAAAATTGTATCCAAAATTCATGTCCAACATGTTTTAATGGTGGATGTTATGCATGATTCCTTGGCACCTAAAACCATTATCACATATTGGGAAATTCAATTCTTTACCATGTCTTACAGAAAAAATCAAGGGCCTTATACCCTACAATATATTTATAAGAATTTTGAACCATGAATGAGGCCCTAAACCACCACACATTCCCTATAGAGGGGATATTTTGTATATAAGTATTATATGGGTGTCATTATGATTTTTCTACACCAAGGATTGGTATCATGGACTTAACCATGGTTTAAGGGTGAAAAAGGGGTGTTAGGCACATAAAGAAGCTTATAAGGTTTATGGGTGATAAACAATGCCCTAACCACCACATAGGCTTTACACAAGGAATATTTGGTCGATAAGTGTCATATTGATGCTATTATGAGGTTTTGTGCACCAAGGATGGGTCTTAGGGCCTTGAGCATGATACAAGGATATATATAAATATCTTAGGTCCTAATAGTAGCATTGAGGGTTCATGGGACATGAATGGGTCCCTAAACCACCACACATGACTTATAGAGAGAATATTTATCCTGTGAGTGTCATATGTCTACTATTGTAAGGGTGTTTTCACCAAGGATGGGTATTAAAGATGTAACCATGCTCAAGGTACAAACATAAGGGTATTAATCCCTTAAATTTTCTTCTAAGGATCATTGGTCATAAAAAATATCTTAAACTACACCATAGGCCATATAAATGGAATATTTAGCATTCAAGTGTTGCATGAGTTCTACTACAATTTTATGCATATCAAGTATGGATATTGGTACCTTCACTATGGTTTAAGGATTAAAAAATAGTATTACTCCCGAAATAAAATTTACAATGATAATTATCCATGGAGAAGGCCCTAAACCACCACATCATCCCTAGAGATGTGATATTTGGCCTACAAGTGTCATATGGGCATCATTATTATTTTTTATGCATTGAGTCTGGGTATTATGTCCTGGAACATTGTTGGAGGATGAAAATAAAGGTATTGTGCTATAAAATAATCATATGTGGTTCATGGGTCATGGATGGGGCCCTGAACCACCACAAATTCCCTATAAAGGGAATCCTTGGTATTTGAGTGTCATTTAGGTACCATTTACAATGTTTATGCATTAAAAATGGGTCTCAATGCCATGAATATGGTTTGGGGATTTAATAAAGGGTATTATGCCCTAAAATATGATTAGAGCGATCATGGGACATGAATGGGGTTATGAACCACCACATAAGACCCACAGAGGAAATTATTTCTCTAAAAGTGTCATATGGATGGAGAAATGATGATTTACACACAAATGACAAGTATTATAGCCTTAAATGTGTCAAACAACAATATCAAGGGTATTTTTCCCTAAAAGAATATTCTAGGATTCATGGGTCATGAACAAGTCCCTGAAACATCATGTAGATCATACACAAGGAATATGTTTTATAAGTGTCATATGTAAACCATTACATTTTTGGGCACTAAGGATGGGTCTTGGGATCTTGACCATGGTTTAGCATGGAAAATAAGGGTCTTGGTCCCTAAAATGAGCTTCTATGTTTTAAGGGCCACTAATAGGGCTCTAAACCACCACACAACCTACATAGAGGGAATCATTATCCTATAAGTGTCATATAGGTGACATTCCAATTTGTTTTACAATAGGTATGATTTTTGGAGCCTTGACCATGGTATGGGAAGGAAAATGAGTGGCATAGGCCCTAAAATGTTCTTCTAAGACTCATTGGACATGGATGGGGCCCTAAACCACTAAACAAGCTCTACATAGGGAGACTTTGGGCAGTTATTGTCATATTGGTGTCATTGCAACATTTTTCACACTAGGGATGGGTATTAAGGAATTGACCTCAGTTTAGGGATAAAAATAATGTTTTTATGTCCTTAAGGATGATTCTAAGGCTCATGTACCTAAACCACCATGAAATCCTTATAAATAGTTTATTTTACCTACAAGTGCCATATGGGTTAAAATATGCTTATGGGAATCACATGACTTGCACGAGGCTATAAACCACCACACATTCCATACATAGATGGGTCTTTAGTACCATGAATCAATGACAAAAGAAAGGCTCTTGTACCCTACAAGATGGTTATCAGGATCATGGTCCATGAATGAGTCCTTAAACCCTATTGCATTCCCTATAAAGTGAATATTTGTTCTATGAGTATGATATGAGTGCCATTATCTTGGGGCCTTGACCATGTTATAGGGATTAAAGTAAATATTTTAGGGTAAAAAGGAATCTTATAATGGTGTTGGTCCATGAAAAAGGCCATGAACAAGTCCTTGAACCACCATTAGAGGCCTTATATAAGGTATATTTGGGTTATGAATGTCATATGGATACCATTATGAGGTTTTGTGCACCAGTGATGGGTATTAGGAAATTGACCATGGTCTAAGGATTAAGAAAAAGTTCTTAGTCCCTAAAAGAATATTCCATGGTTCACGAGACCCATAACCACCATGCATGCCTTAAAGAAGTAATATTTGGCCTATAAGTGTCATATTTCTACCATTGTGAGGTTTTTTGAAACAAGTATGGGTATGAAGGCCCTAACACTGTTCTAGGGGAAAAAATAATGAACTTAGTTCCCAACATGGGCTTCTAGGATTTATGGGTTATAAACAAGATTTTAAACCATTACATAGGCCCTAAAGAGGGAATGTTTTTCCTACAAGTGTCACATGGATTTCATTACAACGTTTTTCATATCAAGTATGGATCATGGGACCTTAACCATGGTCATAGGATGAAAACAATGCTCTTAGACACTAAATTAAGGTTATACGGATCATGAGACATGGACGTGGCTATGGACCACCACATACACCCTGAAGAAGGAATATTAGTCCTATGAGTATCATATATGCACCATTATCATATGTTGTGCACTAGGTTTGGATATTAGAGAATTAACCATTGTTGGAGGATGAAAACAAGGGTGTTGTACCATGAAATAACATTCTAGGGCTTACAAATCATGAGTGGAGCCTTAAACCACCAGTGATACCCTAGAGAGGGATTATTTTATCTCTAAGTATTATTTGGGTGCCATTATAATTTTTTATGATCAAGGATGGTTATTGAGGAATTTATTATAGTTTGGGGATGGAAAAAAGGGTTGTAATCCCTACAAAATGCTTATAGGTTTCATGAGACAGGAATGGAGTTGTGAGCTGCCATATAGAACCTAGAGAGAAAATATTTTCCCTAAAAGTGTGATATGGGTGAAACTGTGATGATATACATACCAAAAATGTGAATTGAAACCTTAAGTGTGCTATGAGGACAATAACAAGGGTCATAGGACCTAAGAATATTTTAGGGCTCATGGGTTGTGAACAAGACATTGAACTACAACAAAGGCCATACACAAAGATTTTTTTTCTTACAAGTGTTATTTATGGAACCATTACATTTTTTTAGCACTAAGGATGGGTCTTGGGACCTTTACCATGGTTTAGGAACAAAATCAAGTATCTTATGTCCTAAAAGAATGTTTTGGGACTCATGAGCCATGAATGGGAATTTCAACCACCGCTTGAGCCTTATGGCGGCAATATTTGGTCTATATGTGTCATATGGATGTATTTAAAATGTTTTTCACACCAATTATGAGTCTTTATTCCTTAAACACATTATTGGGATGAAAATAAGTGTCTTAGGCCCTAAAATATGTGTTTAGGGATCATGAGCCATGAATGAGACTCTAAGCCACCACACAAGCCCTAAATAGGGACAATTTGACCTACGAGTATCATATGTGTATCATTACAACATTTTGTAGACTAAGGATGGTTCTAGGGTTCTTGACCATGGTTTAGGGATAAAATCAAGGGTTTTAGGCCCTAAACCACCACACAAGCACTCCAAAGGGAATTTTTATCCTATGAGTGTGTTATGAGCATCATTGTAACTCATTACACACAAAGAATATAGATTGAGGTATTCATTATCATGGTCTACAAATGAAAATAAGTGTATTCAGACCTAAAATAGGTTTTTGAGGATCATGACCCATGTATAAGGCCCTAAATGACCACACGTTCCCTGACAATGGCATATTTTATCTACAAATTTGATATGGACACCATTACAACATTTTGAACAATGGGATGGGTCTGCAGGCCTTGACCATGGTATAAGTATGAAGAAAAGGAAATTAGGCCCTAAAAAAATATTTAGGGCTCATGGACCATTCAAAGATCCCAGAACCACCAAAAAAACCCTATAAAGGGAATGTTTTTCCTACATTTCATATGTCCTCATTACATTGTTTTCCACATTAAAGATGTTCTTTTTTGTTTTTATCATGTGTGTCTACTAAAAATAAATATCAGGGGTCTTGAGGCAAACAAATTTGAGTGAAAGATAAATAAAATGAGAAATGTTGATCCTTATGCATGCATGATGATTAATAAACCATTAAAAAACATAAAAATTGCACAGTTTAAATTATATGGTTGGAAATCAAAGAAACTCTTTATTATCTAATGGAAAGAAAATATCAACTAAATAAATATCACATGAGGAGTGGTTTTCAGACATGGTTTCCAATCCTTCTCTATCGAAGGGCATTTGTTACCCCTAATGCTCTCTCTCTCTCTCTCTCTCTCTCTCTCTCTCTCTCTCTCTCTCTCTCTCTCTCTCTCTCTCTCTCTCTCTTGAGAAAATCTCAACAACATAAGATTATCACAAAAAATCCTTGAAAAATGCATGGGAGAGGATTATATTATAATCTAAAGTTGAGCTTGAACGTGAATTGATGTGAATGAGTACACATCAAATCTGAGTATGGGAACCCATGTTATTGAATTGACCAAAATGAGGACAAGTATTGCTCCATTAGATACGAATTATGACTAGTATGGCCCTAATTGATCCTTTGAGCTCTAAAATGACCTATGGTATTAATGAGCCATGGAATTTTCTCAAATAAAACCACTATAGCGATCACATAATTATCAATAAAAAATCTATGGTAGTCATGCAAATAATAAATGGAATATCATGTGACCCTTTTGACGGTCAATGTAGAGTTTGAAAAACATAGTATATCAACACAATTTGAACATTATAAGACATATTCTTACACACACAAATCAAAGACCAATATACCAATGTTGATATGGTCAAAAACATCAAAGATGGAAATAATCCGTGGCCCTAGAAACATGACCACTTGAGGCAATATATTAATGAAAAAAAGGAATATATTACATGAATATATCTTACAATTTCTCATCACCAAATAAACCTACATTTTCTTTAAATAAATATTATGGTCCAATCAAGTCTTAATACATGAATCAAGAGTTACTAATAGTGAGGATAATATGAAATATTAGATCACTTTATGTCTAGAGTGTAATAGTGACCATCAAATTAGTTATCTATGAAACAACACTAAATAAATGCAATTTAACTAAAGACACATTAGACCAAGTTGATCTTAACTAAATCCTAAGTGTCTAAATAGATTATCATCCCCTTTAATAACAACTTGGGATAGGATTGAATGATTTATATGGGTGGCACAATAAGAGAAGAAACAAGGCATTATATCAAATCTACCCTTAATGGAAACTTCTTGAACTCCAAACATAGACCAAATTTTTCAAAACTTGGCTTATGTAAGGGTCTTTGTGAAAATGTCTCCAACTCGATAATCCATTCAACATTATAGATGTTTCAGGATGTGATCTTGTAGAAGTTTCTTAATGAAGTGAAAATGTAGCTAAATGTGTTTGTTGTGATAATGTTGAACTATATATTTGGCGAGTTTCATGACACTTTGATTGTTGCACCAAAGTATGGTCAAATATTGTTTCCATAATAAAAATTTTAAAAGGATTTATTTAAGTCACGTGTATTCTTTACTTTTTCAAACTGAAACTCAATACTTTGTTGAATATGTTGAAGAAATAACAAGGGAACTTTGTTTCTTACAAGACCAAGTGATAGGTTTGAAACCAAGACTAAAACATAATTTACAACGGACTTATGATCATGAGGATCTCTAACCTAATTGGAATCATTGAAACCAGCCAACAAATGAGTCCTCACTGAACTATGATATATCCCAACTAAACTATGCCCTGGATATACAAACATATCCTCTTTGTTTCTTTCCTATTTCCCTCATGAAACACTTGTATATACTAGGAAACAAGGCCAATGACAAATGAAATATCAAGATAGGTATGAATCAAATACAAAAGGCTACCAAGTAACTAATAGTACAAAGTGGCATCCACTTTGGGTGTGGTATAAGTGAAAATTATTTTTACTCCAAACTAGAAGAGGGATGGATATAGTTTACAACATTCCATGCGAAATACACAAAGAATGTTGTATGCATAGCTGCGCTAGGAAATGGAAATTCCTTCCTTGGTTTGCAAGACTTAGAAAAAAAGAAAAATGATGCAAATTTCCTAAATGTGTTATGTCAAATTTGTTCTTAAGATTAAATTTCACATGGGTTAGAAATTTGAGATCACTACTAGTGAGTATAAGGTCTTCAACATAGGGAAAAAGTATGATGATATGGTCACCATTTTCTTGGTATAGATGTTGGGGTCAGAATGGAATCTAGGAAATTCAAAGTCAAGAAAAAAAATATCCATTTTGGCAAACCAAACCCAAGGAGATTGCTTAAGGCCATAAAAAGATTTCTTAAGGACTACAACAAGACTAGAGTAATTTTGAATATAGTTAGGAGTTTGTTCCATGTAAATTTATTCTTGCAGAACCCCATACAAGAAGGTGAATTTCACATTCATCTTATGGACCTCCTATTTATATGATGTTGAAATGGATAGAACAAGGTCGATGGAATTCATTTTGACTACATGGGAAAAGGTTTAATATATTCAATTCCTTCTACTTGGGAAAATCATTTGGTAACTAATCAATCTGTTGGATTATTGAGAGGGGCGGTGAATCAGTAATAGAGAAATTTAATCATTTTTAACCATAAAATGCAAGTGTTATATCAATGTAGAATTATCATCCAATAGTTGCAGAGTAAATAAACAATGAAAAAATGAGAAATCATACACATACACAGTACACCAGTGTTTTTACATGGAAACCCAAAGAGGGAGAAAACCACATAATATTTTTTTTATATGTCTTTAAGAATTACATTCATTGGAAGAACCAACTTCCTTTGTTTTCAAGCTACAACTGGAAGGAGGCTCCAAACCCCTAGTTTCTCAGGCTACAACCTGAGGAAGCTCCAACTCCCCAATTCTATGGCTACAACTAGAAGAAGGATACAACCCCCTATGTTCTCTAGCTACAACCGGAAGGTGGATAAAACCATTTTTCTTTGCCTCGTCCAACCGCCCTGACGTAGAAGTAGAATGATGGAACCACTGTCACACTATCACTATGAGATATACCACTTTACAATTGTACCAACCTATACCAAACAACCTGTAACAACCTGTAATCAACCTGTACCATAAACAAGTGCATCAACCATGCACCAACCTATACCTCAACCTGTACCATCAACGAGTGCATAAATCATGCACCAAATATGTACCAATAATGCATCAAATGCACATAAAATATGACTCATCAAGATGTACCAACATCATAAACTACACACCTCATGTATGTGTCAACTCATCAACTACTTGTCTCAACCATGTACCCAACATGTACCTCAACCAAAATCCCTCATCAATTTCATAATCCAAATCTGATTTGTAACTCTATAATAGACCTGGTGTATATGATCACAAACCTGCAAATCTTCCTTAACTTTAACAACAAGAGACTAGCATTTTCACCAAACTTTACTTTAGTCTAACATGACTAATTTTGGTTTAGTCAGCAACCCTAACTTGAAATAGTCATAACTATGTACTTGTAATGAATAAAGATCTGGAAATAGAACACAATGTTATTCAGTGTCTTTTATGAAATTCCTCCAGGTTTCACTACTTGGAACCTCTCAGAAAAGGAGTTATAGAAAAAAATGACATACCTTGTTGAATTCTGGATTATTCTAGAGAGAGAACTTGTAGAGCATGACCCACACATAATATTTTCTTATGGATATGAAAATGATATAACAAATACTACAGACTGTACTCTAACCAATACATTTTTTCTTACTGAATTTGGATCTGTTATGAAGAAGTTATGATGTTTTTACCCGAAACACTTGTTTTAGACTAGTTTTAGGACTAGCCACAAACCCTATTTTCCATAGAGTGTAACTCCAAAAATACAACAACCCACAAGATGAAATTGTTATCATAGCTACTTGGATATGTTTCCTCAACGACCTCTAGATTTTGTGATCTGAATCATTCTAGAAAAACTATTATTGGGAAAATGGTGAGATATCTTGTAAATAACATACCTTAGAAAGCATCATTAAAAGAATTTATCCTCCCTTGAATTTCGGCCTTCTTTACTTCACATTCCCTATGAAATTTTCCTTAGATATCCTTTGGTTACCTCAATCGCTTGCAGATATTCAGTATGCTCAAGTGTATTTGAATGAGATACCCTTGCCTCTTATTTATACTTCCATGTAGTTGCCTCAAGGGGTTATCTTCTAATCATATTAACCCACTTTCCTTATTTTAGGGCTAACCCACTTCTAACCACTTGTCCACTTAGTAATTTCTCCATTATATTTATTATTTAAATAATTTATTTTGTATCCACTTTGAATTATAGTACACTCATCACTTCACTTTATTATTTAAATAATTTCTTCTTTGCAATCACTTTGACTACTTTGACCTTTTGGGGCTTCTTTATGACTCATGAGGGTTCTCCAACATCACATGGCCATAAATCTCTAACCATGAGGAGTTATGTGGTGTTCCACATACCAACGGAAATGGCATGACATGTACAATCCATCTAGAGTAGTCTTACCTTGAAATACATTAAAAATCATACCATTATACATCAAACAAACTTTTGTTTATTACCCAAATCTTTGTGCTACCGGAATTCACTACTGGAGTTCTTCAAGGGTTGACATCAATGACAACCACCCAAAATAATCAATAATCTCCCCCTTTGGCATTGATGGAAACACTCTCATGCAATACTGAATTCATATCACTCATGCTCCCCTTGTGACCATCGATCCCCCTGGAACCATGACTTTGTGCTCTTTCTCCAAGCATTTACCTTTGCATCTGATAAATCTCTCACCCTTTTCCATCAACGACAAATGTATCTTTCTCCGTCTAGGGTTTCTCCCCCTAACTGAACTCTTCCTGAAACTGATCTCCCAACATGAACTTTCCTTTTTATGATGCTTCCTCATGTAAATCTAAGACATATAAGATAAGCATTCAAAATCATTTATTTTGGAGTAGAAATTGCTCTGAGTCTCTAGCGAAGATACCCAAAGGCTTCTCGTGGAAGAGGTTTCGTAAATATGTATGCCACTTGTTATTTTGTGCCCACATATTCAACTATGATGTTCTTCTCTACAACTTGTTCCCGTAGAATGTGATACTTTATTGGAATGTACTTCGTCTTGGAGTGCATCACCGGGTTCTTTGAGATACTGATGGCGCTTGTAATATCACAATAGATTGGAATTGTCTCATCATACTCAACCTGTATATCTGTCAAAGTTTTTTTTATCCATAGAACCTGAGTACAACATATTTCTTTTGCAATATACTCTGCTTCAACTGTAGATAAAGATATTGATGATTGTTTCTTACTTAGCCAAGATACTAAACACTCACCCAAGTAGAACATTTTTCCACTAGTGCTTCATTGGTCATCAATGAAACATGCCCTATCTGCATCTGTGTGGGCAATAAGTGGTAGATCCTTTCCTTTTGGATACCATAATCCAAACCCTTATGTTCCTTTGAGATATCTAAAAATCCTCTCCATTGCTAATACATGTGATTCCTTTGGTGTTGCTTGAAATTGTGCCACCTGTCCAATTTCCTTCATTACATTTGGTCTAGATGTTGTCACATATAGTAAGCTACCGATCATTGAACTTGTATTGCCTCTGGTCTGTAGACTTTGAATCATCATATTTTCTCAACTTGCAACTGGTTTGCATAGGAGTGGTAACTGGTTTGCAATCTTCCATTTCGAACCTATTTAGCATTTCTCTGATATACCTAGTTTGATAAATAAAAATTTCTTGGTTTCTTTGATGTATCTGAAGACCCAGAAAGAAGGATAGTTCTCCAAGTAATGAAATTTCAAATTCATTATGCATATCCTTTGCAAATTTCTGGCTTAACCTGCCATCATTACTTCCAAAAATAATATCATCAACATAAACTTCAATTAATAAAATATTGTCTTGAGTTAACTTGATGTAGATGTTGATGTCTAGAATTATTTTTATGAACCTTGTCTGATGTAGATAATTATCTAGTCTAGAGTACCATGCTCGAGGAGCCTCTTTTAGACCATACAAGGCCTTCTTCAATTTGCACATGTAATCTGCGTTCTCTGACAATTGAAATCCTTTTGGTTGTTCAATGTAGACTTCTTCTTCAAGTTCCCCATTCAAAAAAGATCATTTCACGTCCATCTGATACACTTTAATATTCTTGAAGCATGCATAATATAAGAGAAATTGGATTACTTCGATTCTTCCAACTGGGGAAAATGTCTCTTCAAAGTCGATTCCGTCAACCTGTGTGTATCATTTACATACCAATCTATCTTTTTTCATTGTACAATGTCCATATTCATTCAATTTATTTCTGAAAACCCACTTTGTACCGATTACATTCTTATTCTTTGGTCTTGGAACCAATTCCCAAGTGTCATTCTTCTCTATTTGATGCAATTCTTCATCCATGGCCTTATTATAGAATTCATCCTTGCTAGTCTTTTAAAAAATGTTTGGTTCAATTGTAGATAAGAGTTCTAGGTGCATTTGTTCTAGTGAATGGATTCTTCTTCTAGTCTCAACTCTTGCATCCTTGTGTTCGATAATCTGATTTGAAGGATGATTATTTTTTACTCATTTTCTAGGTGTCTTTGGAGGCACTTGTTGAATTTTCTCTTCTACTTCTTTATGATCTTCTTCATCTTCATCTTCTACTTCTTCTTCATCTTCTACATCTTCTTTGTAAAGTTGTTCCATTGATTCATTTTATTCTTCCTTTAATTCTCGTCGACCTGTTTCATCAATTTTTACATTGATGTTTTCCACAAGTTTTTTCAACCTCAGATTGTAACACTTGTATCCTTTCCTTGTAATTGAGTAACCAATAAGTACTCCTTTTTCCACATGAGAGTCAAACTTTCCCATTCTTCCATCTTGTCTTTTGATGTAGCATTTTCTTCCAAATACTCTGAAGTGCTTCACATTTGCTGGTCTTCCTTTCCATAGCTCGTAGGGAGTTTTGCCAGTGTTGTTTCTGATCATTACTCTGTTTTGAATGTGAATTGTTGTATGCACTACATGTATCCAAAAAATATATGTCAATTTGGAATTAGGGATGATTTTAAGGATGGAAATTAATTTTAAAATGTGGAAACCTTGGCGAATATTAGTAATCCTTCATATGCCAACTATAAATGTTTGGCGATATTTTTGTAAAAATATTCAAATTTCTAAGGATTCTATATAGTTTGTATAAAATTTTGGCGATTTTTAAGGTAAAATAATTTTATCCTATAGAATTTGGGCAAATCATTTTTATAATAGCGAATCTTGTTTTTGGAAAAACCATGGAAAATTAGCCCATGAGCGAAATTTAGCCCCTAAAATCATCCCTGTTTGGAATCCATTAGCATTGTTTGAGCCATTTCCTATATTGTCTTGTTCTTTCTTTCAACAACTCCATTTTGTTGAGGTTTCCTAGTAATGGAGAATTGTCTTTTTATTCCATGTATGTTGCAGTAGTCCATAAATTTCTTTGAAGTGAACTCTCCTCCATTATCAGATCTCAAACATTTGATTTTTGAATCCATTTCATTTTCAACCATTTCCTTATAGACCATGAAGTTTTCAAAAGCTTATGACTTATTCCTAAGAAATAAAACTGCAGTCATTCTTGTATAATAATCAACTAATAACATAAAGTATTTCTCACCTTTTAAACCCATTGTTGTAGTTGGTCCAAATAGATCAGTATTCACAATTTCCAGTGGCCTTGTCATTGAATATTCCTTTGACTTGAACCTAGTCTTTGCTTGTTTTCCTTGTTGACAATGCTTGCACAAAGTGTTGGTTGGTTTCATGATCTGGGGCATTCTCTAAGTGCTTCATTTTTGTTGACTTTGACAAGCTTATCAAAGTGTATGTAACCCATTCTTCTGTGTCATATCCAAACTTCATCTTCCTTTCCTAGACAACACGTTTCAATTCCAATTTCACTTAATACATATATGTTGCTTGAAGTTCTTGAAGCTGTTGCAATCAATTTTCATTAACCTTGTTTTCTTATCTCACACTTTTGTGAATCGAAATTAAATTTATGACCTTGGTCACACATTTGAATCACACTTAGAATATTATGTTTCATATCTTCTACTAGTAGAACATTTCCTGCCTTGGTATTCTTGTTTTGAATTATGACTGTGCCTTTTCCAATGTTTTTAGTTAAATCATCATTTCTGAAGGAGACTGATCCATATATTTCCTTTCTCAATGTAAGAAACTTGTCTTTATCACCTGTCATGTGTTTTGAACAACCACTGTCAACATACCAACCACATTTCTTCTGCTTATATTGTAGAGAGAGTGTGCATTCTTCATTGCTCTATTGATTTTTCTTTCTTATCCATGTTCTCTTCTAAGGTTCTTGTTTGTGACTGCTATTGCTCTGTTGTGGTTCTCTGGGAGGGACTGCCATTCTACAATATTTGGCCATGTGTCCAAATGTTTTTTACTTTTAGCATTCCATTTCAGTGCTCAATGATTCAAACATGTTGTATCTTCTTCTCTGTGTTTCACTGGGCCTTCTTGGATAGCCATTTTTTGTATGACTTTCAAAGTTATTTATGTTCCTGCTATTAGCTCTATAATTTATATCCTTATGTCCAAAATTATTGCATGCATAACATAAACCAAAAAAGATAGTTTGATACCTGGGAATTGAAGATCTTCTGAAAGGAGTTACTCTTATGAAAACTTATTCTTTCCAAGGCCTATTTTTTTCTATCAGTCGTTGATTTTGAACTCTGAATCTTCTTGGTGGAGGAGTGTCTCTGTAATCTTCCTTGTAGATCTTCCTATCCCCTTTGATTGTTTCTGCATATATTTTTGGGTATGTTTCTTGTTATCTTTATTTGGAGATTGATCCCTTTTTTTCTGATTGTATCCAAGTCTGGACTTGTCATGATAAGGATTGTAACTGTTGATAATGTCATTCAAAACTTTTGAGTTGTTCTACATATTTTTCTTTTGAATATCCTTTCTTAATGTGACAATCTCTCCTTCCCAATTTCCAATGATCCTGTCTCTTTCTTCTAAATGTTCTTTTAGTGCTTCTTCAATTCTTTTATCTTCTTCTATTTGAACCTTCAATTTCATGATCATTTGTTCTAGTTCCTAAGTCTCTTCTTTCTTGTCTAGTTCTCCTTGTAGATTCTTGTTTTTATTATTTTCTCTTCTTATAACTTCTATGGTACTCAACAATTATTCTCGGTAGTCAACTTCTTCATATTAATATTCTTATTCGATGTCTTCTTTATCAGATTCTTCTATTTCCATGAATCGAGCTCTTTTTGTCTCACTGTCACTAACTTCGTCTTCATCTGATGAGGAGATGTCTTATTTGGTGCATAATATTTTCTTGAAAGATTTATTTTTGGTTCTTTTGCCTTTATATGTTTGTTTTCTATTTGAGTAACCTTCATCATTCCTCTTATTTTTCTCATGAGGACATTTTTTAGCAAAATGACCAATATCATCACAATTAAAACAAATCAATGGAAGCTTACCTTTATATCTGTCATTGGTTCCCTTGTTCAATCTTCTGACAAGGTTGTCCACTTATTCTCCATCATCTTCTGAGAAGTCATTGTTGCTGATATGTTCCTTTTGCTTTCCCTTTTTCTTTGACCTTTTGGATGCTTTGAAAGCTACTTCTTTTATATCTGGATTTTCCTGTTCAGTTCTCATTTCATATGTTGTGAATAATCCATGTAGTTCGTCCATGCTTATTGAGTCTAGATCTTCTCTTTATTCTAGTGATGGTATATTAGGATCAAATCTCATAGGAAGACATCTTAGTACCTTTTGAAAAATTACAGATTCTTCAATTTCTTCTCCCAATCCTATGATTGCATTCATTGTTTCATCGAATCGTAAGAAGTAAGATGCAATATTCTCATCTTCCTTCTGTTGTATCATGTTTTCATTGATGCCAAAGGTTTAATTAATTGATGTCAAAGGAACGATGTCAAGTGATTGATTGATGCCAAAGGATGATTGATTAATTGATGTAAAGAAATTGGTAGATGCACATGATTGGCATATTGGTAGATGCACATGGTTGGCACATTGGTAGATGCACATGATTGGCATATTGGTAGATGCACATGGTTGGCACATTGGTAGATGCACATGTTTGGCATGTTGAAGGAGGCATATGATTGGTATACTATTGTCACATGTTTTGGTACATGATGTATTTGTTCATTCATTGACATATTGTTTTCTTCATGATGTTTGGTATGGCATGAGTTTGATGCATGGACAGGTCCAAGGATCATCATGTGGTAGAATATTGTTCATTTTGCAGAGAAGATAGAGGGAGACATACCCATAGGGGGATTCTTTCTTATTCCCATGATTCTAGGAGGAGATATTTATCATATGCATACTAGGAAAGAGCCCTATATTTGGAGAAAGAGCACAGAGGCATAGTTCCAGGGGGAGAAATGGTCACATGAGGAGTATGAGCGATGTATCTTCAACATTACATCATAGTGATATTCGTTGTTCAAAAGGGGAGAGATTATTCAGAGGAAGATTAAAGGCATTTAGACAGGGGGAGCAGCCCCAAGGAGAGTTCAAGAAGGGGGAGCAGGCCCAAGAGAAGAATGACCCTTTTCCATTGATGTCAAAGGGGGAGAGATAGTCACATTGACGTGATTAATGATTATTGATGGGGAGAGATAGTCACATTGATATGATTGATGAGTATTAATGTAGAGAATTCCTTGTGTACATGTTGACATCAATGTTGGTATTGCCATCAATGACAAAGGGGGAGATTGTTGGATCATGTTGTCATTGTTGCCAAAGGTTTAATTAATTGATGTCAAAGTAATGATGTCAAGTGATTGATTGATGCCAAAGGATGATTGATTAATTGATTTCAAAGGATTGATGTCAAGGAATTGATTGATGCCAAAGGATGATTGAATGATGTCAAAGGTCAAAGGTTTGATGTCAAATGATTGATGTTGATTGATGTATATTGATGAAGTATGCATTTTCCTTGATATGAATGGATTTATGTCAAGTGAAATCATAGTCATATGATGTCATTGATATGATTCATAGATGAAGATGGATCAATGAGATGTCATTGATACATGATGCACAGATGAAGATGGATCAATGTGTTTCATTGGTATATGATGCATTGTTGGTTTGATGTAAAGATGAATCATTATTGTTTTATCATGGTTGATAAGGTGCACAAATGGATGAACTCCAAAGTGGTCCCCTTATGGTGAAATCCCTCATGGGAAGATGCTTTATGATTGAGTTATCCTAGAAGTATGGTTGGAGAACCCATGCTTATATGTGGAATAATGAGATGAAGAATAGTGAAGTTGTTGGTGAAACTACCCTAGATGGATAGTTCTTGTCATGCTATTTCCGGTGGTATGTGTAATGTCACATAACTCCTCATGGTTTGAGATTTATGGCCCTATGAAGATGATGGACCCTAATATGTAGGCTTGAAGCCCCAAAAGGTCAAAGAAGTCAAAGAGATTGCAAAGAAGAAATTATTATTTAAATGGTAAAGAAAAATGACAAAGTCATGAAGGAATATTTAAATGATAAAAAAAATGGAGAACTTCTAATTATGGAAAGTGGTTAACCCTAAAAATGAGGAAAATAGGTTAAGTGACCTAAAAATAAGTTAAGTGACCTAGAAATGGGTTGACCTAGAAATAGGTTAAGTGACCTAGAAGTGGGTTAAGTGACCTAGAAGATGCTTCTAAGGAAGCTACTTGGAGAGTATAAATAAGAGGAAAGGGTCTCTTCTGAAATATATATTTTGTGTATCTCTTGTGTGCATCTCTTGAGCATGTATTGAATATATATTCTGAGAGAAAGATGATCCGGAGGATCTCATGGACACATCAAAGTTTTGGCAAGTCTAAGATCATGAAGGAAAAAGTCTCAAAAGTTCAGAAACCCTAGTTTATGAGGTATACGCGGCTGTAGTGAGATAGGGCATGTACATGTGTGGGATGTATGAGGACAGAGTGCGTACAATGGATGAAGTCATGAAGACTTGTGGTTGAGTTGATGGAAAACTCTTGAAGACTGAATCAAGTTCCAGATCTGCATTCTATGGGCTCATATCTTCCACTAAGACTCTGGCATGGTTACATTATTGTCTTGATGGATACTCTTTCTTGTTGTGTACTGAATGCTTAAGGCATTCTTGGTATGGCTATTGTGATGTGGTTTGTGTTGGTTGATGGAGTGAGCAACACTTTTATGATTTAGTATTGATATGATTGCTATAGTATATTGGTTGCTTATACATGATGAGTAGCCTTCATATTGTATGGTTGAGAAGCATGAGTTAGTTGTTGGATATATTGGATGTGTTGTGTCTGGTTATGGGTCAAACTAGACAGTGAAAGACATAAGAGAATGTGAATGAAAGATGTAGAAGATCTGAGTGTGTGATGAAAAGAAAACCCCAGTTGCTTAGAAGTGATATGCAGGCTGTAGTACAGACTGGTTGTGTACATACGCGAGTTTTACTACTAGTAGGGAACGTACATACGTGTGTTGCACTACCAACAGGTCACATACCTATTGAAAAATTAACATCTGTTGAGGATTTTTTCCTCATCTCAGTTGGTGCTGAGGGTGTAAGTTGATTCTTGCAATATAGAGTTGGTTTTCTTGTAGAGTTGTACTCTATTCAATTGTTGTTGATAACCCAAGGATAGTAGTCCATAATAAAAATAAAATTGTACATATATCTTGTGTTCGTTGTGTTCCTTATGGTGATGATTTGTTGATGATATATTGTTGATATATGTTGTCGATATATGTTCACATTTAACTGGTTATAAATGACAACAATAAGTAATGAGTAAATGGTGATTGCTAACTAATGAGTTTTGTGAAAGGGAAGTTTTGGGTAAAAGAACCCCACACTCATTCACCCCCCCCTCTAAGTGTGGTCGATGTGTCCAAAACCTTCATATTTAGTTTTTCGAATTGACCTCTGTAAGTTTGAAGCTTTGTTGTTTTGTCTTTTAAATCTCCTTCATAAATATTTTGAATTTTTTCCCAAATCTCTTTAGCAGATTTAAAATGTACAACTTTGGTATATACTGATTCACCAAGACCATTCAGAAGTGTATTTGTGGATTTGGAGTTATTTTGAATTACTTTCATTTATTTTTCACTTATTGGCAGAACTATTGGTTCTTTGTATCCATCTACTACTGATTGCCAAATTTCAAATCCTTGTGCCTGTATATATGGTTTCATCCTTCTGCTCCAGAATGCATACTTTTGTCCATCAAACTGTGGTATTCCGTTTTTATACATGTTTTTTCTCTCAATGATCTACCTTTCAATGGTTAAACGGATTTCTTAAGGAACCTACTCTGATTCCAATTGTTGGATTTCTGAGAGGGGGTTGAATTAGTAATAGATCAATTTAATCATTTTTAACCATAAAATGCAAGTGTTATATCAATGTAGCATTATCATCCAATAGTTTCACAGTAAATAAACAATGAACAAATGAGAAATCCTACACATACAGAGTACACCAGTGTTTTTATGTGGAAACCCAAAGCAGGAGAAAACCACAGAATGATTTTTATTATATGTCTCTAATAATTGCATTCATTGGAAGAACCAACTTCCTTTGTTTTACAGTCGCAACTAGAAAGAGGCTCCAACCCCCTAGTTTCTGAGGCTACAACTTGAGGAATCTCCAACTCCCCAATTCTCTAGCTACAACTAGAAGGAGGCTACAACCCCCTATGTTCTCCGGATACAACTGAAAGGTGGCTAAAACCACATGTCCTTTCCCCATACAAATGTCTTGACGTAGAAGTAGAATGATGGAACCACTATCACACTATCACTGTGAGATATACCACTTACAATTGTACCAACCTGTACCAAACAACCTGTAACAACCTCTACCAAAACAACCTGTAACCAACTTGTACCATAAACAAGTGCATCAACCATAGACCAACCTGTACCTCAACCTATACCATCAATGAGTGCATCAACCATGCACCAAATATGTACCAATTATGCATCAAATACACATAAACTATGACTCATCAAGAGTTACCAACATCATCAACTATACAACTCATGTATGTGCCAACTCATCAACTACTTGTCTCAACCATGTACCCAACATGTACCTCAACCAAAATCCATCATCAATTTCATCATCCAAATCTGATTTGTAACTCTGTAATAGACCTGGTGTATATGATCACACACTTTCAAACCTTCCTTGACTTTAACAACAAGATACTAGCATTTTCATCAAACTTTACTTTAGTCGCACATGACTAATTTTTGATTAGTCAACAACCCTAACTTGAAATAATCATAACTATGTAACTGTAATGAATAAAGATTTGAAAATAGTACACAATGTTCTTCAGTGTCTTATATGCAATTCCTCCAGGTTTCACTACTTGGAACCTCTTAGAAAAAGAGTTATAGCAAAAATGTCATACCTTGTTGAATTATGGCGTATTCTAGAGAATGAACTTGTAGAGAGTTCCTTGCATGAAATATTTTTTGTATGGATCTGAAAATGTTACACAGAATACCAAAGATTGTACTATAACCAATAAATTTGGTGTTACTGAATTTTGATTTGTTATGAATAATTTATGGCATTTTTACCAAAACACTTGTTTTAGACTAGTTTCTGAACTAGCCATGGACCTTATTTTCCACGGAGTTTAACTCCAAAAATACTACGACCCACAAGATGAAATGTTTATCCTAGCTACTTGGATATGTTTCCTCAATGTCCTCCATATTTTGTGATTTGAATCATTCTAGAAAAAATGTTATTGTGAAAATGGTGAGATGACCTGTAAATAACATACCCTAGAAAGCATCATCAAAGTAATTTATCCTCCCTTGAATTTTGGCCTTCTTTACTTCACCTTCCCTCTAAAATTCACCTTAGATATCCTTTGGTTACCTTAGTCACTATAGATATTCAATATGCTCAAGTGTATTTAAATGAGATACCCTTTCCTCTTATTTATACTTTCATGTAGCTTCCTCAAAGGGTTACCTTCTAATAATATTAACCCACTTTCCTTATTTTAGGGATAACCCACTTCTAACCACTTGTCCACTTAGTAATTTCTCCATTAACTTTATTATTTAAATAATTTATTTTGTATCCACTTTGACTTATAGTACAGTCATCACTTCACTTTATTATTTAAATAATTTCTTCTTTGCAACCACTTTGACTACTTTGACCTTTTGGGGCTTCTAGATGACTCATGAGGGTTCTCCAACATCACATGGGCATAACTCTCTAATCGTGAGGAGTTATGTGATGTTACACATACCACTAGAAATGGAATGACATGTAATATCCATCTAAAATAGTCTTACCTTCAAATATATTAAAACTCATACCATTATACATAAAAAAAACTTGGGTCCATTACCCAAACCTATATGCTACCGGAATTCGCTACCAGACTTTATTCAAGGGTCAACATCAATGAAAACCAACCCAAATAATCAACAAGTGTGTTATGTAAAATTTGTTCTTAAGATTGAATTTCACATGGGTTGGAAATTTGAGATCACTACTAGTGAGTATAAGGTTTTCAACACAGAGAAAAAGTATGATGATATGGTCACCACTTTCTTGGTATATATGTTGGGGTCAAAATGGAATCTAGGAAATTCAAAGTCAAGAAAAAAACTATCCATTTTGGCATACCAAGCCCAAGGAGATTTGTTAAGTCCATAAAAAGATTTCTTAAGGAGTAAAACAATACTAGAGTAATTTTGAATATAGTTAGGAGTTTGTTCCATATAAATTTATTCTTGCAAAACCCCATACAGAAGGTGGATTTCACATTCATCTTATGGAACTCCTATTTGTATTATGTTGAAAGGGATAGAACAAGGTCTATTACACATGATTTTGGTCATCTTGGTGATATATTAACAATGGTGTATTCAAGTTCCCAACGAGGACTTTTTGCCTGAGAAAAATGGCCCTTGTCTCTTTCCAAAAACATACTTTTAAAGTGAGTTTGTAGGCTACCTATAGCCTAGGGTGCGAGAATCCCTCATTTTCGCAGGCCACCTACAGTTAGGGTGTGAACTTCTCGCAATTTTCTCTATATACAGGGTGCGGACCTGTTTTAAAGCTTGGAAAAGGGAAGAGGTCTTGAGGGTTCTAGAAGGGAATCTTCTAGAAAATGAGTTGGCATTCGTATGGTTTTCATTTTACTGACTTCTCAGATTTTATGGGATCATCCTCATCCATGTAACCATCTCTCCTTCTCCTATATATTGAAAGGTTTCTGATGGAAAAGGTTAAGAAAGATTAATTGAAGAATTGGTGAAAGAATTGTGTAAAGAACCATGCTTGGATAGAAGCTTGGAGACTCTAGTTGGTCTATCAAGAGGAATTGGATCTTCTTCTTGGAAGTACAGAGAAAGTGTGTTTGTTGGAACCAAGGGTCACTTAAAGGAAGCTTGCGACATCAAGGTGATCAGGTTGTATCTTCTACTTTCAATTAATATGATACAGCGGCATGTTCCTTTCCCATAAAGTCACTCTTACTTTATTGTGTAATTTCTTGATCATATGCATAAGTTGGCATTGAAAATATTTTCTATCTTCACTTTGGTTGGTTTGTGTTGTCTTGGACTTGACCTCACGAGAGCACCGGAGTGAAGCGGGAGCAATAGATACCTAAGGAAGCGATATAAAGGTATGTCACGTATTCCTCCCTATTAGCAGATTCAATGATTACGACTTAGGAAAAGAGTCGTGTCCTATCCTGTTTTGTTCTATATCTAGGTGGATCTAGGGAGATATGTTAGCGCCTGCACCTACCAATTAGTCCAATAACAAAATTGGCGACTCCACTGGGGATGCAACCCATTTTTTAGTGGTTTTTGGTGTTTTTTCGTGGCCATTTTCTCTTACCTTACCATTTTTCATTTCTATCAATATCTGAGTCTTGTTGAGACCCTGAGAGACTCTCTGGGTCCAGAGGTTCCTTAAAAAATTGTGTCTTTTTTCCAAATTTTGCTTAGTTCCAGACATTCTTGCACTTAACCCTTCTGTAGCCTGCGAGAACCACTAGAGTTCGCACCCTTCTTTTCAGTCCAGTGCGAACCTCTCGCACTTTTCTTGTGACCAGCCTGCAAGAATGCTCCATTCTCGCACTGTACACCACTGCCTGCCTGCGAACCCATTTGCAAAATTTTGGGATTAAGGTTTTTTGTATGCCCAGATGCACAGATTTGTAAGTGTGTATGTAGAGAACTTCTTGAGCCACTGATTGATTGTTTCTTGACTTTGGATTTTGTGAATGATTAGTCTTCGGAAATCGAAAGCACTTCTTGTTCATTTTTTCTCAACTGTTATCTCTTGACCTTTTATTAACAAGGATATAATCTCTGATCCTGAAATCTGAGTGTTTGTTTGGTTGGGAGCCGGTGATCGGTTTAAAAGTTGGGATTATTTGTCTTTCTCAATTGCTCATTACTTGAAAAATTGTTACCCTCGTGCATTTGAAAAGACTAGTCTTGTCTGCTTGTTATTTTTGTCTCCATTGAAAGATTGGTTTGGTTTCTTTGTATATTGCTTTTCATTAGTTGTTGGCTTTCTTAGTTCCACCACTGTTGTGTGGTTCCTATTGAAAATTAAAAAACATTTTTCTTTTTAAAAGCAATTTTTATTTCGAAAATATTGGCATTCAATTGTTGAAATAGAACAAATAGAGAATTGGCATTGTTCATGATTCGTTGATATTGCATTTTAAAGAAGATTGTATATCATAGTTAAAGATTATTCCAGAAAACTCCTCTTTCCCTTCTGTAAATAGGATTCATCGAACAAAAAATTGATATCTTTCATTCCTATCTATGCATTGTTGGGTCAAAGTCTCACACAACATCAGTTTCATCTCCGCCTCCTTTGAGTAACAACAACCTTTAATAATATTGCACAATTTTTAAAAATTTAACTAGTAACTCTTTTCTAGGACTTTATTACACCAACATTAGCTAGGCTAGAGCTTTGGAATAGGTAGAGAAATACACTCTCCAAAGCACAAAAAACACAATAGCATCTTGTGGTAAGGAGTGTCAAATTCCATTTGCAACATTTTGTCTTGGGAAGCCCTTCTCACACAAGCGTCAAACCCGAGGTCGCATTGATATTGACAAAGTTACTCATCCTTCTTTGTTGATATCAGTGTAGAGATTGCACGTATTACGGGGGTCACTTCAAGGTATACCCACAATGATGAGTGGAATCCTATCGAGTTGATTTCGGGCTAGATACCCTGCCCTTGCATGCGGATCGGAGTGTCGACTATCCCCCTAGGCTTTATTGTTGTTGGTGGTAACCTCAGTGGACTATCTTCTTAAGGTCTTACACAAGGTGACTGTGAAGGGGCAAGTCTTCATAGTACCTGGAATCGAAGTTGGCCAAACTCACTCGAGATCCTTGGAGGGTATACCCACGATTATGTGTGGGAGCTTACACCAGGGTGTAAGTCCGTTAAGCAGGTTGTCAACGTAAATTTTCCACCCTAGCCCAACCCCTTCTTGTCTCGTCATTGCGACATTGGATTTCATCACCAACTAGTGACTTTGGAATTAGAAGGTCTTGATTGCTTGGTTTTTTTCCCTGGATTTTTTTTACTAGCGCATGTTATTTGTTCACCCAATTTGACCATAGAATTTTCTTCGTTAGTTTTTTAACTCATTCACAATTGACCCTCCACGTCGTTCATGTAGAATGCAAGGCTTACCCCCAACAAATCTAGACGGTTCTCAACCCTTGCCTACCAACTCACTGGAGGGCTCTCCTTAACAGAGTGAAGTCCAATATGTCACCACTCCACAAGTGGAAAGAAATGACTCTCTAGAACGATTCAAAATTTCCAATTCTTGAGAGGACTTTCAACTTCACCTCGACTCCGAGAGACGTATTCTATGAATGACTTCTTCTGGAGAACTAGTTGTTCAGTCTTCTGGATCACCAACTGGACCTTTCCTAGGACCTGAGGGTCAAGATCCTTTTTGTTCTACCGACATTTTTAGACAGGACCTCTTTGGCTCAGGAGCAGGCGTTGATATCACTGTCTCACCTAAGCTACCCAAAACATATGATCCAGACACAGTACCATTTACTACTGCTTATTATTTTCCTAGTACAGAAGCTTTGCGAGCTGACCACATCATGAATCTCCCTTTACAAAGGGTCCATTACACAGATACTACAAGTCTTCACACCAAGATTACCACGGCTAGCCAAGATCCTATTGGCGCACTGCTTTCGCCCAGAATCACCCCGAAACTTCCACCCGGATACTGTGCATTGAATGCCTCTATTCCCGTTCCTACACAAATCTCATTCGAAACTCTTGGTGGTCCAACTTCTTCTAGGCACTCTCCACCCGGTTTCATTCCGACACTTCCTCCGCCCCCTTTCAGAGGAACTTTTCCATCCTCTATCGGAGGCATTGATCCTAGTGGAACCATTCTGTCATTCACACCAAATTACCAGATTCCTGTTGGTGGACAATTTCACCAAGGATGACCAACTCAACCCCCCCTTGCAGGGAAAATCCCAATTGGAACACAACCTCTGATTAAAACACCACCCCCGATTGGAGGAAAACCCCCACCGACCCCACCCTATAGATAAAACATACCTCCATCCTTGGCCCAGTATTGGAACCATCTGATACAACATAACCCTCAATCGACTGGTGGGCAACAGCCTCAAGCTACATCCATTATAACCACTAGTATAGGCCAACCATATCCAGGTACATCTAATCCTATTTGGGGCTCGAATGATCAACCCCACGCCCCCATTCAAGGGTACAACCCTATGAGTTACTTGCCTCCACAACAACTATTGAATCTGTCCGAATCCTCGCATTATATGCAGACTACTTATGGTCCCATTGGTTTGCCGATGGGACTCCCTCCCCAAAGTCACCAGTACCCACATGTGAATAGAAAGTTACCTTTCTTAGCCACCCTGGACCTCCCGGATCTATCGAGGATTTTAAATGATCTAATCCATCACTCTCCCCAATGGCCCGCTATATCGGCCAAAATACCATATGACATCCCTAAATTCGATGGCAAAGTAGGAGAGGACTCGAACAATCACGTCATGAATTTTCACCTTTGGTGCTCATCCAACTCCTTGATGGATGACTATATTCGTTTATTCCTTTTTCAAATAACTCTCATGGTTTTTTCTGCAAAGTGGTATATAGAATTACCACGATGTTTCTTCACTGACTTCAACACCCTTGCTATGGCTTTCCTCACCCACTACCAGTTACCGATCTGCTATGAAATAGGGACCGAGATTTTGAGTTCTTTCAAACAAACCAAAGCCACTCATATTTCTGAATACATTCATGAATGGAGATGGAGATGACGTCTCATCAAACTCGAACTTCCATATCAGTTGCTGGCAAAATGGTTCATGAAATCATTTGTGAACGACATTAGTCGTGACATCTCCATGGGTGGAGTTTTCACAGAAGAACAAGACATTAGTCGTGCTCAATACCTTGCCCTTGTTTACTCACAAACAGGTACTCTTTACGACTTACTCCCTGATGCACCTCGTCCTTCTACTTCTGCCACTTCAACTACTCTTGCTACTTCTCATGCAGCTGACGGTGTGATTGGCACTTTCCATGCCCAACCACATTCCATCCAAACCTCTAGCAACAACCCCAAACCCATTTCTTCTAATGTTCAAAATGCTATGTCTCCTACCCCTCCCACCGGCAAGACTTTTGAGGTAAATGTTGTTCAATATACCCCTGCCGGCAAAAACAAATCCAGAAAGGGAAAGGGTAAGAATAAGGAGGAAAAAAATAATTCGCAAGAAAAGAGAACCAAAACACCACCTGTTGACGATAGGGATAAGCGCAAACCTCGATACCCTTGTCTTATATGTGGTGATGATCACTACACTAAGGATTGTCCACGACAAGCCGAGGTTACTAAGTTCCTTCAAGGGACCACGAAACCGCCCACTCCAGCCATATTGTCACAACCCTTCCCTTCTCAACAACAGGCCCAATTGGTCATTCACAACCAACCCTCCCCCTCCAATACATCCTATGTCTTAATGTGTATAGGTGATTCAAAACAAAATGAAATCACACTTACCATTTGAGCCAAAGATTATTCCTCCTCTAAAGAGAAGGTTGATGCTATACCTCCTTCATTGGTCCAACCATATACCATGATTTCACCTACCAACGGTCCTCTTCATCTCAAATGACCGAGCCTCGACACAGTCCTTTGTACTCCTCCAAAGGGCGTCGTTCGGAAATCAGCTTTCAATCCTCATGCCGTGCTTCCCGAAACTACATTATTGTTGAAGATCTGGCCCAAGCACCATCTGCAATGTCATCCCTCAAAGTCCTTCAAAGTTGTCCTATACAACAGAAGGCACTATTGAAAGCTATCGGTGGAATCGACCCTACGGATACAAATTTAATAATTTTTGACTTGGAAGATCACATTCCAAGGTTACCCCCTCAACTTGCATTCAAAATACAAGTGATTGTCTTCGACAAAGACATTTGTAGAATTGTTATCAACGAGGGTGCCTCGATGTGTGTCATGTCTATTACCTGCTGGAAAACCATCATCTCTCCCTCTTTGGCTGAATCCCATAACACACTCAAAGCCTTTAATGGCTCTGGTTTCAAGCCTTACGGTGTCCTCCCTTCGCTGCCAATTACATTAGAAGGCAAAACGGTCCAAGTTGAAGTGGAAGCCTTTGACGCTCCTCTCGATTACAACCTCCTACTTGGCTGTAGCTGGATTGATTCCATGCACGCAGTTATGTCGACTCTTTTTCCTGTTGTACATTTCCCACATCAAGGAAAAGTAATTGCCATCAACCAATTATCCTTCTTTAACTCAGAAATGCGTACTGGCAACGTACCTTTTATTGCCAAAACCCCCCCCGGATATGAGAATGTCGGTGTGGGTCTTCTCAAATACACCTCGTTAATGGGAACCTTCCCCATCCCACCACCTGATGTTCCACACCCATCTGTCGCTTAAATCAACATGATCTCCACCTTGATTCACAGAACCCTTGCGTCTCACGACCCATGGATGGTACCCGACCCCAACGATCATCTTCGTTACTGTGACGAAATGCCTTTGAGTCCGGTTGAGTCTGCCTATCAGGCCATTCAATTGGCAACTCCTCCTAGCCCCTCTCCTGGTGATTTATCTCCACATCCTTTCCGCGTCATTTTTCCCATAGACAAGATGATTATGTCTATCATGGAAGACACCCCCTGGGACGATGGACATCATTGTTCCATCCTCTTCCTTGAACAACACACCATCGAGAGCTACCAATGGATCTCGACCGTTGTCGTCATTTCCACCGTTCCCGAGTCCACACACGATATGTTTTCTGAAGGGAACTTAAGCAATATCTCACCCACCATTCCCCTCGACATATCCATAAAACCTAGAATTGTTGAAAATGTGCATATCGGAGCTTCGTGTTCCCCTGACGAAATCCTCACCTACAAGTCACTTTTCAAAGAATTTCGTGACATCTTCACCTGGAGCTATGAATAAATGTCGGGTATTGACCCCGACATTGTGATACATGAGATTAAGACATACCCAGATGCTAAACCCGTCCGAAAACACCTTTGTCCGGTCCACCCACATAAAGCGGTCGCTATCAAGCTTGAAGTTGAGAAACTTCTCAAAGCCAGCTTTATTTACCCAGTGGCTCTCACTAACTGGGTTTCCAATCTTGTCCTGATCGATAAGAAATAAGGCACAATCCGCGTGTGCATTGATTATAGGGATATTAATAAAGCTTGTCCCAAAGACAACTTTCCTACCCCCTTCGTCAACCAGATTGTTGATGATTGCGCCGGAAGTGAAATCTTCTCTCTGATGGATGGTTTCTCTGGATATAATCAAATCAATATTGTTCCCAAGGACCAACACAAAACCGCTTTTATTTTTCCTTGGAGCACTTTCGCCTATCGGAAACTTCCTTTCGGTCTAAAAAACGTTGGCGCAACTTTTCAGCGCGCTATGTCTTATGCTTTCCATGATATCAAGCACATTGTGCAGCCATATCTCGATGACTTACCCGCTCATTCCATGCACCGTATCGATCATTCAATACACCTCCGAGCCATTTTCCTCTGATGTCGGTTTTACCATATACGCTTGAATCCTCATAAATGCATTTTCTGCCTAGAATCCGACCGACTTCTAGGCTTTATTGTTTCAGGTCAATGGATTAGGGTATATCCTTTAAAGGTCGAGGTGATTCTCAATCTCCCTCCTCCTTCTTCACTTCGCCAGTTACAAAGTTTGCAAGGGAAAGAAAACTTTTTTTGTCGTTTCATCCCGAACTATGCCGAGCTAACTCTTGGATTTACGCGACTACTCAAAAAGGGGTCTAAATTTGTCTGGGATACGACCGCCAACAAAGCCTTCGAAGATTTGAAACTGTCCCTGACATGTACTCCACTCCTCTTCCCACCGAATTACAGCCGTGATTATTTCCTCTATCTCGCAGCCTCAGATTACACCATCGCTATGGTTCTCGTCTAGGAGGATGATTTTCATGATGAACATTTCATCTATTACTTGAGTCGAAGTCTAACGCCTACCGAAACCAAGAATTTACATGTTGAAAAACTGGCCTTGGCAGCCGTCCAAGCAGTCCAACGTTTCTGACACTATATCCTCTCTTGCAAGACTACGGTAATTTCTAACTGCAACCCTATGCAACACATTTTCACCCGTCAACTGCTAGGGGGAAAATACTCCAAGTGGATCATGATACTCCAGGAGTTTGACTTAGAATTCGAACGTGCTAACTCTAAGAAATCCTCAGAGTTGATATACAACTTTCCCTACTCTGAGTCGGAAAATGTAGCAACTGATTCATTACATGATGAATCCCTTTTCCTAATTAGTTCTGATGATCTTTGGTACGGATATATCATCATATATCTCCAAACCTAGACTTTCTGGCCCAATTTGTCCAGTATTGACCATCGTCGAATATGCTACCAATCCCGTTAGTATATTATCCTCGATGATACTCTTTATCGTCGTGGGATTGACTCAGTTTTTTGACGCTGCCTCACATTCGACGAAGCCGAGAAAGCCTTAAATGATTGCCATTCTAGAGCCTGTGGTGGTCATATGTCTAAGTATGCTACTGCCCAGAAAATATTACGAGCAGGGTATTTTTGGCCTTCTTTATTTAATGATTGTATAATTGTTGTCCAAAAATGCCACGCTTGCCAGACCTACAACCATAAAATACGGTCACATCTTGCTCCTCTTCACCCTGTGATCTCCATTGGTCCTTTTGCGAAATGGGGTATCAATTTCATGACATGTCACCCCCACTCGGCCGGGGGGCATGGATACATTATTGTAGCCGTAGATTATTTTACGAAATGGTCCGAGGCAATGCCGACATTTGACAATACCGGAAAGACCACAGCTTTATACATATTCAATCACATCATAGCTCGTTTTGGTGTTCCTCAGGCTATCATCACTGATCACGGTAGTCACTTTAGAAATTTCATGATGTCCGAACTCACTGAAAAGTTGGGTCTTCACCATGAAAACTCAACACCCTATTACCCACAAGCCAACAGCCAAGTCGAAGCAATTAACAAAGTCCTCATTACCATGCTTCGACGAATGATAGGGATTCACAAAACAAGTTGGCACACGATTTTTTTTTCAGCATTGTGGGCCTACCGGACATCCGTTAAGTCTGCTACCGGGTTAGTCTATGGTCTAGAATCCATCCTCCTGATTGAATGTGAGATACCCTCCCTGAAACTAGTCGTCGAACTCCTCCCAAACACTTATGCCAAAGAAGAATGTCTGTTGTATCTCATGCGATTAGATGAAACTCATCGCGACACCACCCTAGTCATAGAAACCCAGAAGAAACGCATCAAAGCCCAATATGACAAACATGTCAAGCCTCGCATTTTCTCCGAAGGTGATCTGGTTCTCCTTTACGAACAAGATCGGGACGTGCTAGGGGATAGAAAATTTGAAGCTATGTGGTGAGGTCCTTATGTCATTAGACGAGTTTTGGAGAAAGGAGCTTACGAGTTAGTATACTACGACGGTATCCCTTTGAGTGAACCCAGAAATGGGTTGTACTTAAAAAAGTACTATGCCTAAGATCACTTGTGCATGAGTACTTGTATTTTAATTGTATCATACTTCTTGTGTGTTACTGTAGTATTCTTTTTCGTTATCTGGTCTCTGCCCTTATGTTACGTTGTGTTTGGTTTCCAAATGTCGGAGTCTTTTCTACCCCACATTGGCTTCGCTGATGGCGTTAGCCGTAGTACTCAGAACCTTACTTCTGCTACTTGGGCAATTTACACCCCTACAAACAAACTTATCACTCTATGAGGTGTGTGTCTCGGCCATGTGACCAACAATATTGCAGAGTATAGCACCGTTATTGAATTGTTGATTGATGCTATCTCACTCGGTATCCGTCACTTGGTTGTACGACTCGATTCACAGCTAGTAGTACTACAGTTAAGTAATGTCTATGTTATTCGAAGTCCTACTTTATTACGGGTATATTTACGAATTCGCCTCTTGGAACGTTATTTTGATTATATTGAGTATCAGCATATTCCTAGATGTCTAAATAAATTAACTAATGCATTATCTAACTATTCATTAGACATACATTTGGTCCATTTGTAAACCAATCACATCACATGTATCACACAACACAAGATAAGCTGGTAGAAGCCGTATATATGTATATAACGATCAAAAGTTTTTTACAAAAAGTTTTTGTCCAAGGACCAAAATTTCAAAATATGAAGCTCATAGCTTTTACAAAGTAGCATCATGGGTGATTCTCACGATAACACATGACCACCCGGGCAACCCTACGAATCAGTCAGCCAATAGACTCTGACATACCCACAGTGTGGCACTGATAACACCGAGGGACCTCCCCGATAGTCATGTCCGGAATGTCAGCAGTCAACCCCTCCAAGTTTTTCTCCACTGCTTCATAGTCTTCAGCATCCCATCGTGCTATTGAAGCCACCTCTCCTCACAATTGAATAGGAGAGGTCCCTGGTGGTCGATATGGCCCCACATCTGTGCCATCAAAAGGAGATTTTTCTTTGATTAGTTCTTAGACAAACATAAAAAACATTTTATATGATAAAAATTACAAAAAAATTTAAAAGAATAAAATGTGTACTTCTTACCTAGCTCACCCCATTGAGCATCCTCAGGTAGGGCCAAATCTGGATCCCCTCAGAATTCCAATCCGGCATAGGTATAGTCATCAACCATCAACATTTGTGGCCACAACCAGTCGAAGAATGAATCATTGTATTTTATGATAGGCCCAACTACGTGTCGGGACATGGGGTTGCACCACCTCAACATCCTTGGATCCTGTGGGGTCGGTAAACCCCACTCAACCTATAATCTCAGAAAGGGGACCCTCTAAAGAAAGAAGGACACCAAAAGTGATCCATACCCGAACTGCTCCAGGTTACCTTTCCTGCATTTTGTCAACTGCCTCTTCATACTGCGGAGAACTATGTCTAACCAGTTGAAGACTCGTGGCTCTATGCACTTGATGGCGTACTGGAAATATCTATAGATATCCATATGTGGAGTTACGCTTCCATCCATTCATGCTATGTTGAACAAGATGGTTCACAGGGTCAAATATTGGACCCCCCAGATAGACACCTTACCTTTGCTTCTTTCTACCTATGGGACACTGTATTAGCGACAATAGTCACTCATAGGGAGTCCACCGCCATGACTACCGGTCAAGATAGCATGGTACCCACGCCATGATAATCCTTTCATAAAGTAGATATCCTCGATATCTAGGGTCAATGTGTGGACTCCCACATGAAACAATTGCTGGTCCACGTCCTACATATGAACTAGGTACTCCAACAATCTGATTTGGGCCCTCATGCCCGGAATCCAAAAGAATTTAAAGAGTCCACAATATCGAAGGGAAGAAATGGTACCCGGGTCATTCCCGACAATAGAATCATCTTTCTCATGTTCTATTTCACACCACTCCAGCATTATGACGGTCAAATGCCTACACAGTCAGCAACTCATTTCAAACCTTGGCATATTTTTCATTGAGCAAAAATCAAAGTGAATTTTCATTTTGCGACCCTCGCAAGTGCCCCTTTGGCACAGTGCGAGATTATCGCATGTGCCTTTGAGGCCGCCTGCGAGAATCATGCGTTCTTGCAGGTCCTGTATGGCTAGCCTGCGAGAACGCCCGGACGCAAGTTTTGGACCTAAAACAAACTCAAAAACTTGAAAATTACCAATGAAAATGAAAACTAAACCATGGAAAAGATAGAAGATCAAGAGCCTACCTCGATGATAGAGACGGTTCGCCAAATGGTTTCCTGTTCTTCCCATGATCATGCGATGTAATTTGAGGTAAAAAGAGTTGTTTTGGGCAAAGTTCTTGGCAAAATCACAATGAATATGGTAAAATCCCTTTTACCCACTTATATTTACTTTTTACCATTTTTGTTGATTTTTATATTATTTTATTCATCAAACCTAATGCCTAATATCCCTATGAGTGTGAATTTTTTCATATATAATGACTTTGAAGTCCACACGAAAGATTACAGATGTTTTTCTTTTTTTGTCGCATGTACGACTGTTTTTTATAGTTTTTGGAAAAAATTTGAGCTCAGTCTTTGTTCGTTCTCGTGCTCGAAAATACATGAGAACAAAACCAAGTATACTTTTCTTGTCTTTTCATGCTCTTCATGGTAACACGAAAAATGATGAACCCAAAGGAGTATCCTTTAAGCTCTTTTCACTCTCCATAAAATCAAAAATATTGTCGAGCGACCTTGTTCTATTCACGCTCGTAAAAGTATCTGAACAAAACATTCGATGGGCGATAGTTTATCACTTTTTCGGTCCTGTCGAACTATTTTATGAAAAAGGAACTGAGAGAGTTATCTTTAAGTGTTTTTTAGACTCTCAAAACATGAAAAACTCACGAGTTTTCTATCTTTGGACTTGTTAAACAAACATCGAAAGACCCACAATGGGACCAAGCCACTCCTTCCTAGGGTTCGTTAAACATACTCTGAGGGACTCATTCGAAGGATGATCTTACATCAACAAGCATATGTTATCCTCCTCAAGCTTGCATAAAAATAAAGAGGTACTCACCAGAAATGGTGGGGGAAATTTTGGGAAAGGGATGTGTTTTCGTATTCATATTTTTTGGCAGTAAGTGTCGCTCTTGAACATGACACCCTCTATTCATTATCTGAAGTTTGTTTGGGAAATCCATTTGTCTCTCATTTGAATTGCTACAAGGTCGTATCTTGAGTCATCTCTGAGTCATTTCTGCCAAATCCTTGGTCGTGTCATTCATATGTTCAAGAGAAGTTCATCCAAAACCTCTATTGAGTCAGCCATTTGCAGATGTCCATTCTTATCAAGTGAGCCTTCCCTATGTCCATGTCCATCTATATTCATAGTCTGTTTCACCTTCAAAATATGTTACTTATTTCATGTCATTGATGGGGGATACATCAAGGCCCTCCTGTGACGAGTTTTGTTCCATCGACTCCATCTCATTATCCGGAAACCAGACTTAGAAATTATTTGGTAACTTGGAACTTGCATGCCTCAATGGCAAGTTCTCTCACTTTCGACAGTTGGTTTTCATCATTGACCCCTAATCGGGAGATTCCGTTGAATTTTCAACCTCAACTCATTTATTCACATTAGGTGGATTGTACCAATGTACCTTGGGAGTCATTGATATTAATGGTGATTTCCCTCGCACTTGTTAACGGTTTCATCAATGACCGATAATCAAATGGTTTCTACCATGTTCGACTTCGGCACATGTAATCACATGGTTAGATTCGTACTTTCAAGTGATGGGATTGAAGACCCTAGGTTTAATATTTTCGATCCAGGTTGTGATGGAGTATGTATGATTTGCATCGACACATAGATCCACTTTGTATGTCGCGTGGCTATGTCGTCCTAATTTGAGTCTTCTCGCATAGATCCACGGTGTATTCTTGGTGGCTATCCAATATTTTGACAGCATGGATCCACGGTGTATTATTGGTGGCCATGACTTGCATTCATGATGTCGTTCGTCTGTGATCTGAGTATGGGAATGCCGACCTCAGAACTGGTATTATATTATGCAGATGCTTGGTCGTTTGCAAGTTTCCGATTAAGTGCAATCCTAGTTTCCGACACACACACGCAGTTTACAAAGTATTTCGGCTGTCACTAATTCCGACCTCATACTTTGGGGGGCATTTTGTTACACATGATTTTGATCATCTTTGTGATATATTAACAATGGTTTATTCAGGTTCCCAACAAGGACTTTTTGCCTGAGAAAAATGGCCCTAGTCACTTTCCAAAAACATACTTTTAAAGTGAGTTCGTAGGCTACCTATAGCCTAGGGTGCGAGAATCCCTCATTCTCACAGGCCACCTACACTTAGGGTGTGAACTTCTCGCAGTTTTCTCTATATACAGGGTGTGAACCTGTTTTAAAGCTTGGAAAAGGGAAGAGGTCTCGAGGGTTCTAGAAGGGAATCTTCTAGAAAATGAGTTGGCATTCGTATGGTTGTCATTTTACTGACTTCTCAGATTTGATGGGATCATCCTCATCCATGTAACCATCTCTCCTTCTCCTATATATTGAAAGGTTTCTCATGGAAAAGGTTAAGCAAGATTAATTGAAGAATTGGTGAAAGGATAGTGTGAAGAACCCTACTTGGACAGAATCTTGGAGACTCTAGTTGGTCTATCAAGAGGAATTGGATCTTATTCTTGCAAGTACAGAGCAAGTGTGTGTGTTGGAACCAAGGGTCAATGAACGGAATCTTGCTACATCAAGGCGAGCAGGTTTTATCTTATACTTTCAATTAATATGATACAACGACATGTCCCTTTCTCATAAAGTCACTCTTACTTTATTGTGTAATTCCTTGATCATATACATAAGTTGACGTTGAAAATATTTTCTATCTTCACTTTGGTTGGTTTGTGTTGTCTTGGACTTGACCTCACGAGAGCACCGAAGTGAAGCGGGAGAAATAGAGACCTAAGGAAGCGATATAAAGGTATGTCACTTTTTCCTCCCTATTAGCAGATTCAATGATTACAACTTAGGGAAAGAGTCGTGTCCTATCCTGTTTTATTCTAGATCTAGGTGGATCTAGGGAGATCTGTTAGTGTTCTCACCTACCAGTTAGTCCGATAACAAGGTTGATGGAATTGATTTTGGCTACATGGGAAAAGGTTTAATATATTCTATTCCTTCTACTTGGGAAAATTCTTTAGTAATTAATTAATCCTTATGTCTATCAATACTTCCATGTGTTCCATACTTAGTCTTATAAACCCATTCACATCTAATGATTTTTCTTCCTTTTAGAAGAGGGACAAGATTCCAAGTATCCTTCACCATTAAGGAATGATGTTCCTCATTCATTTTTGTATCCCAATATAGATTGTAACATCCCCACAATAATCCCCATTTTAATTAATGCTTAGTGTAGATACAATAAGTGGCTATGGCCAAGCGATGTAATGTGTGAATTTTATTTTCATGTTTTAATAATAAAAATGTGGTTCCAGTTGCTAAGGGGACATGGATAGAGATGGGGGATAAATTAATCCACAAGAGAGGGGATATTCTAGGATAATGGTCAGGAGGGGTCCAAGGGGGAATTACCCATGTATATTAATTCAACCCAGTTTCCTAAAATTGTTATTGGTATATGAAGCTTCTAATTTATGATTGATTGTTCCCAAAGACAATCATTGAATACATGTAAGACGATGGGTGTGAGTGATAACATACCATAGTTATTGGGAGCATGGGGAGTTGAATACAATCAGTTTGGGGAAGTGTGTGAGTCAAGAAAGCAAGCTAAAGGAGAGGAAATTTGTATGGGTAGCTATAGCAGTTTTACACATTTAGTTTTTTCTGCATGAACAACAAGTAGAGAGCAAGAAAGAGAGATTGGAGCTGGAACGACCATGGAGGGAGAATTCTAGAGCCAGGTGGAGCATATTTGGAGTGTTTTGGATTTGAATACAAAATATCCATGTTGTCATGCCTAAAGAGTGAACTTATGTGTGAGTTGCATTGGAACAATAAGTGTTTGTTGTTGTTTGCTGGTAGTTTTCCTAGCAGCAAGCTCCTTGGAGTTCCCAGCTGAGATATTCCTATTTGTTTGTGCCAAAGAGACCCTGATAAATGAATGGGATTCCCAAGGGAATGATATCAATGAAGGGGTACATTAATTGAATTTGGAATTTCAAAAGGAAGAGACTTGGTGGAAAATTGGGATAGTTGTAGGAGAATATCAGTGGGTTGTGAGAATTCTAAGTTGTGAGTGGATAGTCAGAAACCACGTTCTTTTGTGAATTAATAGCCTCAACTCAAGGGTGACTGGATGTTGATATTTGGAATAATCATTCTATGTTTGGGTGGAATGTATGTACTAAGCAGTTGGTTTCACAACTGTTTATAAAATATAAGTGTTTTATCATGCTTCTATTTGTATTTATGAGTTAAATTGTTGTGCATGAACTCTATATACTTGAGAATGAATTATATGTTTTTGTAATGAGTTGTTAATTGCATTTCATGTTCATTTTAACATGTTATATATGCATCTAAATAATTTTAACATTCAAGATTTAAATCTATATGTAATTTGTAGTTGTAAGCTACATGAAATTATTTAATAGTAGACATTTTCATTTTTACAAGTATTCCACAGCGTAATGTCCCTCGATTGGGATGGGGTAAGTTAAATTATGGTATCAAAGAACCTGGTTCAAACATCGGGCTTGCATGGGCCAAAAACACATGTGAATTTGGGGAAAATCCATTCTTACATATTTTTTGTGACTAAATTGAGGAAAAATAGAGAAAAATTAGAGTGGAATTCCCTAATTCATGATTAAATTCAAGTGAAAATGACTCAAGACAATCGAAGAGATGACTTGGGGTGTAAATATGCAAGTTGCATAGTTGAAATCAACCTGGAAGGGGTAAAAAATCACTTCTTAGTGGTCATTGTAGCGTTAAACAGATTTTAGTGAATCAACAGTCGATATCGCTTTTGATCTCGAGATGGACGACTGAGATTCATTATGATAAATTCAAAAATACATAAGGTTTTGGTCATTTGGAAGGTTAAATGAATCAACAACCAGGATTCGTTTTCGACCATTTGGAAAATGGATAAGATAGATGGTCTAGATTAGTTTCAGAGGTTTGTAAAGTCGAGTATATCGATTGTCAAGATCATCTTGGCTTGGAAATCAATGGCCCAGATCAATCAGAGTTTGATCAAAAGTTTTATAAGTTTTGAAGTGGGCCAAGGAAAATTGTTGATGGTTAATGGTCGGGTCGGATGATTCAGAGAAATGTTTTTAGTTTCCAACAGATATCCCCGATTTTCGATGGGATAATGATCGGATGTCGACCGAATTCCGTGAAGTGTTTTCATTTGCCGATAGAAATCGTCAATTGTCGATGGGTTGATGATCAGGCATCAAATGGATTCAGTGAATTTTTTTCATTTTCTAATGGAAATCATCAATCGTCAATGCGATTATGGTCGAGCATTAGTCGATTTTGAGAGGTTTTCAGAATGTCTAAGAGAAATAGTCGATGGTCGATGAAGAAAAGAGGATGATGACATGTAATCCCACGTTAGAATCCATGCATTGTGCCACATCAAAATCCATGTTTCATGCCACGTCAGCTAAGCTGATACATTAGGATGACATGCCATGCCTCATCATCATCCACATGTCATGCCATGTTAGCAATTTCCATGTAATCCAATAAAGGGTCGATGAACAATGGTCAGGTCCGCCAAAATGATGAGGAATTTCATCTTCCAATAGGGATAATCAACAACCAATTGTCGACAATCGAGTCAGTTGGTGTAACAAGGTGTTGAAAATCAGTTTCCAAGGGGATGGGTCGATGGTCGACGGTCGGGTCAGCCAGTTTAACAAGGTGTTGTGAATTCATTTCTTAGAGAATGGGTCTATGAATGACGGACGGGTTGGTATTTTTGAAAATTTAGAGCTTGGATCATTATCCAGATTTCTTCGGGATGGTGATCGACAATAGAAACACTGGTCCCTTTGGCCCATTTTCTTACATTATTTTGACGCCAATCCGATGAATTCTCATCTCGCTTATAAAGAACCCAATTTCCATATATTAGTTGAATCACTTTCATTGCATGCTCGATGGGAGAACTATCTGTCATAATTGAAACACAAGAAACTACCACGTGGAATCTGTGGAGAGGTTTTACGAAATAGATATTCATTGCACAAAATTGTTGTATTGTTGACACTCACCTCACTATCACTATAGAAATGAATGGATATACCACCTGACATATTCGATTAAACCATCACTAGATAACTCATCATTGTTGAACTGATGGAAGAAACCATTATTGCAACTTAGAAGCTTGTAAGTACAGCCAAAACGTTGATGCACATTACATTGAAACTATGAATTTATGGATGATGAATCACGTCAGGTTAGCGACGTTGTAAGGTGCCCAATCCATTGGAGATATAAAGATATGTGCGACGAATTTGGTGGATGCAAGAACTCCATGGTCAAAAACATTCATTTACATTGTGTTGCATTGGATATCCAAGAATGTGATAATGATTGTCAGAGTTCCAACAACGATAATGAAAAAAAAATGAAATTTCATCAGACATATTGAGCAGGTTGAGAAAGATGTACATGATAATGTTCTCGATATATGATTATATGGAGAATTAGTATTAGGGTTTATCTTGTTTCATAAAACCCTAATTCAATCAATTCCGAGCGTCCACAACTAAAAATGCACAATCACACTTTATAAATACATGTTTTGATTTTAAATTGTAATTTATGCCATCGTGCATAAATGCATGATAGGATTCACTAAAAAGAATAATAATGTCTTAACAACCCTGTAATTTGAGTGGTTCAAGTTTCTAAGGGTGTATTAGATAATTATACACCTGTCTACATATTTCAATTTTCATTTGAAAACATAGATGTGGCTACTATGTAAAAGAGGTGAAGTCTACCTTGTAAATTGAGATACCAAAACAGTAGAAAGTGAACTAAGGGAAATGCATGCCTATGCTTCTATATATCTCCAAATAGAGTTATCTAAGTTTTGGGGTGTATTTAATAACATTCCAAATCTTTATATATTATATATAGTGTGTTATAAAATGACTAAGGACTTCTACTTTGAACCAAGATTCCATACTTTTTGTAAAATGGAGCGTAAAATTGTCTTACTGTAAAATGCACGCCTATGACTCATATGACCTCCAAATTGAGTGGTTCCAATTTTGGAGTTTGGATTTTATCACTTTACATATATTCACACTTCATTTGTGCATTTTGCAACCAAAAACCCTTTGGTGTGCATAAATTATAAAAGTTTCCTTGTAAATGCAAAAAAATGCATAAAGGGAAAAATGCATTAAAATGCATGAAAATGGGGCATGATGATAAATGCATTCCCTGGAAGAAAAAGTATGGTGTTGTTAATTTACAAGTTTCAAGTTACAAGACTATGGATTTTTTGTAAACCCTAAAGAATGCATACTAGGGTGATTTGTGCCCAGAATTTAGTAAAGGGTTGAAATATACATGAATGATTGGCAATTGTACACACACACAAACTAAAATGGAAAAATGAGTACTAACTATCTGCATCCGTGACCTCAATGAGATAGGAACTTGTATAGAAACATCACACATAGGCTAGTTGTTAGTTGCATTTCCATTGCGAAGGCCTACATAAATCATCATAGAATACAAGGTTATATGATTGAATGATAATTAATTAAATAAACAAACATATCAACATGTACGAGACTCTAGAAAGACTAAAATGGAATACCTAATTGAACAAAAAACTTATTTTTATTTTAAACTTTTATTCATGCCCTTGTACAAAAATGCATGTTGGGATTCACTAAAATGCATGCCCAGGTATTAACACCCCTGCAATTTGAGTGGTTCAAGTTTTTGAGGGTGTCTTAGATAATTTAAAATTTTCTACATATTTATATTTTCATATAAAAACATAAAAGTGGTTGTTGCATAAAAGAGGCAAAGCCTACCTTGTAAATTGAGAGACCAAAACAGTAGAAAGTGACCTAATGGAAATACACTCCCATGCTTCTATATAGCTCCAAATTTAGTTATCTAAGTTCACTACATGGAAATTATACCCACATAATTGTGGGAAGAGTTGCATATTCTACAAATCTACCCACATTCCTATGGGAAGAGACGTGGCAACTCTTCCCACAGGATTGTGGTCAAAGTTGTAGATGTTACAACTCTACCCACAAACCCGTGGATAGAGATTTGGTAACTCTTCCCACATGGAAACTCTGCCCATAGGCCTATGGGTAGATATGTGGAAATTGTGCCCATAGGCCTGTGTGAAAAATTGTAGATTCTACAACTATACCCGTAGGCCTCTAGGAAAATATGTGAAAACTCTGTCCGTAGGCCTGTGGGTATAGATGTCGCAACTCTTCCCACGGGACTTTGGGAACATATACAACTCTACCCACAAGCATGTGGGAATATCTATAACTCTGCACACATGCGTGTGGGAAAGGATGTGGCAAATCTACCCACGGGCCTATGGGCATAGATGCCGTAGCTCTTCCCACAGGCCTATGGGAAGAGATGTGGAAACTATGGATACCCTAGATAAACTCCTACATCTAAATTTATTTTGGGTGGAATAAATTCATGTTTATTTCACATAAATTACAAAGTTCCTCAATTAGTTCAATTATGTACCGAATATGTATGACCATAAACAATGAATATGATTGGTTATCTAATATGAAAAATACAATCTCACCATGGGAAACCTATATAACCGTTCTATATATAGTATTTTAAACTAATGAATTATATATCATAAAGTATAAGTAATCCTTTTAGTCTGAAGTGAACACCCCACATATCCATAGAAAATCTAACTCAACACCATTTCCCTAACCTTGTCCTTCAACAAAGTTATTACAAATAACCAAATGATATTTACAAGTTTTCTCGCAATACTTTGAACTAAGAGAAATTCACGCCCATGCTTATATATAGATCCAAATAGAGTTATCTAAGTTTTTGGATGAAGTGAATACCATTTCAAATATTTATATATCATACAAAGTGCATTATAGAATGACTAAGGACTTCTACCTTGAACCAAGATTCCAGACTTATCCCACAATACTTTGAACTAAGGGAAATGCACGTCCATGCTCCTATATAGATCCAAATAGAGTTATCTAAGTTTTGGGGTGAAATTAATAACATTTTAAATATTTATATATCATATGGAGTGCATTATAAAATGACTAAGGACTTCTACTTTGAACCAAGATTCCAAACTTTTTGTAAAATGGAGGGTAAAATTGGTGTACTATAAAATGCATGCATAGGACTCATATGACCTCCAAGTTGAGTGGTTCCAATTGCGAAGTTTGGATTTGATCATTTTACATCTATTCATACTTCAGTTGTACATTTTGAAACCAAAGCCGTTTTTTGTGCATAAATACTAAAATTTGCCTTGTAAATGCTAAAATACGCATAAAGGAAAATATGCATGAAAATGGGGCATGGTGATAAATTCACCCCTAGGAAGAAAAATCCATTTATGGTGTTGTTAATTTACATGTTACAAGTTACAGGACTGTTGATTTGTTGTAAACCCTAAAGAATTCATACTAGGGTGATTTGTGCCCAAAATTTAGTAAAGGGTTGAAATATACATGAATGTTTGGAAATTGTGCACACACACTAACTAAAATGGAAAAATGATTACTAACTACATGAGTCCATGAGATTGATGAGGTAGGATCTTGTACAACCAAATCACACATAGGCTAGTTGTTAGTTGCATTTCCATTGTGAAGACCTGCATAAATCATCAGAGAATACAAGGTTATATGACTGAATAATAATTAAATAAATAAAAATACATATCAACATCTAGGAGACTCTAGAAAGATTAAAATCAAATACTTGATTGAGAAACATACTTCTTTTAATTTTGAACTGTAATTTGTGCCCTTATGCAGAAATGCACGCCATGCTTCACTAAAATGCATGCCTGGGTCTTAACCCCCCTACAATTTGAGTGGTTCAATTTTCTAAGTGTGTCTTAGATAATTTTACACTTGTCTACATATTTGTATTTTCATTTGCAAACATAAAACTGGTTGTTTTGTAAAAGAGGAAAATTCTACCTTGTAAATTGAGAGACCAAAACAGTATAAAGTGATCTAATCGAAATGCATGCCCATGCTTCTATATAGCTACAAATTTAGTGATCTAAGTTTGATACATGGAAATGTTTCCCACAAAATTGTGGGAATAGTTGCAGATGCTACAACTCTACCCACGTGCCTATGGGAAAATATGTGGCAACGTTTCGCACATGGAAACTCTTCCCACAAGCTTTTGGATGGAGTCATAGACACTACAAATCTACCCATATACATGTGGGAAGAGATGTGGCAACTCTACCCACATGTAAACTCTGCCCATAGGCCCGGGGGAAGAGAGGTGGCAAACTTTCCCATAGGATTCTTGACAAAGTTGTAGATGCTACAACTCTACCCATGGGCCTTTGGGAATATATGTGGCAACTCTGCCAATAGGCCTGTGGGAAGAGATGTTGAAACTCTTCCCACTAGCCTTTGGGTAGAGTTTTAGATGATACAACTCTACCCACAGGCCTATGGGAAGATCTACAACTCCACCCACTAGCCTATGGGAAGAGATGTGGTAACTATGGATACCCTAGATGAATTCCCAGACATAAATATGTTTTGGGTGGAAGAAATTCAAGTTTATTTCACATAAATCACAAAGTTCCTCAAGTTTAGTTATGTACCAAATTTGTATGACCATAAATAATGAATATCATTGGTTATTTACTATAAAAAATACAATTTCACCATAGGAAACCTATATAAGATTTATGTTGATAGTATTTTAAACTAATACATTCCAGATCATAAACTATAATTCATCCTTTGGGAGGACCATGAAAAAGAGAGTGGAGGGAATTATGTTGGAATGGAAAGTACTAGGTTGAAGTTTCTCTATGTTATACTGTGGTAGACGACACAATGTTAAGATGTCATGGAATATGCAAAGAATTTCAACAAGTGTCAACTAGTTGGTCATCCTTATGCATGTAATGAGATTCCATTGCAACCCATTTTGATAATGTGGATTTTATTACTAAATAAGACATAAGAAATCAGATTGAAACAACAAACAAAGATACAAGATAATAAAATTTGGATATCCTTTCAGTCTGAAGTGAACACCCCACATATACATTATACATTCACAAGAAGGTAGAAACAAATAGTATATATTAATATATTTTATCATCAAAATATGTTTCCATTATTCATGTTTCTCATAATATATAGAATCACTTCTTTTTATGTTTTTTAGTTTTCATAGATTTGTTGATTGGCTCATCCATGTCTTGATCTGCTTTAGTTGTTGGACCATCTATTGGTGTTGATTCAATATCCATGCTCTGACATGTTATACGTCTAGTTAGGTACTCTCCACGATGTGAAAGCCGCTACTGAGGGACCTAAACTACAATAATAAAAGGGGTTAAATTGGCATGGTTAGTTATTATTCATAGAAGTAGTTCATTAATGTAAGTATCATTACAATGTTGTTTACCAAAATGACTAGTCAAGACCATTGGTTCAGCTACCATGTGTTCCTTGTCTCACCCATCATTATCATATACATGCTCTGCCATCAAAACATGAAAAGTTATATGTACACTATCTGAAAGTAAATATTAATAATTTTATTAATCCATACTTTTGATTTCATAGCCATAATACCATCATGGTCGGGATGTGCACCACCATCATCGGGTTGCACTCCATCGTCATGGTCATGTTGCACACCACCATCATCAAGCTACACTCCACCATCATGACCAAGTTGTAAAACACCACCGATCTTCACTCCACCCTCATGGTCGAGCTACACACCACCATCATCAGACAACACTCCACTTTCATTAGGTTGTTGTCCATTCTTGGCCTCATTATTGTTGTTGCTCTCTTGCTTAAAACATAAAGGAACATTCATTTATGGGTGAAATCGATCGTGAATATATTTTACAAGTAATAAGGAGTTAAATTCCATTGATTTTATTTACGATGTTGTTCGAAGGGGAAAATTATGTTTTCCCCATTCTTTTTTAGTATTCAACCACGACTTAAAATCCACACTTGAAACTGAGCCAACGACCTTCTTCTGTGGTTGAAGTTTTGAATTGATTCCCCTGCATTGCACAAGATCTCAAATTTGGATTATTGAATGCAATTAAATAAAAATTGGATGATGACATGAATGATATGGTTTAATTATTTGGTACTTACAATTCATGCTTTTAGTTTCATGCAATCATCCTGGCCAAGTTTATGTTTCTTGTGTTTCTCTAGTCTTTCCTTGGTTTCTTTGGAAGTTTCTAGGATCCTAGAAAAAGTTTTCAATAAGTTGTATATCACAACTTTTTATATAGAACTAACAAAAATTCAACGTATTAAATTCAAAATATGATATACCTTCCTGGTCTAGGTGGCATGTTTCCTTATTTTCTCCTTGTCTTCGCCTTTTCATCCTCCAACATATTCTTCCACTCCTCCTCAGGAATCATTAGAGGATGCTCATACCTATGGTTTGTTCTAAAATGAACCCTATATTGGTCCCTCACATATTCCAAATATGTATCGGCCAATGAGGTGACTCTAATTGTATTGAAGGAATCACCGAACAGACCAACCAAGTGGTCAATAAGTTCCTTCTTCAAACTGGGATTTTGAGAATTCCACTATGTCTATATGGTGGGCCCAAAATTATCGAAGTCCTTGTCATTCATATTCTTAGAAAAGGTGTTGTTTCCTGCAGAACAATATGATCATTAATTTAAAATAATCGTAGAGATGTATGTTTCAATTAGATAATAGGAAATAATTAAGACATTAATAAATAACTGCCATTTTTTGTATCTTGATTGGAACAATGTTCTTGTCCACCAAAAAGGTAACTGACAATGTTCCCTTGCTAGTAACACGCGATGATCTAGGAAATCAATATGTAGAATCATCAATTGCCTCATCTCTACCATCAATTGCTTGGTATGGTGTGCACTACATCGATGGTGTGTCATGGGACCCATAAGGTTCAGTCATCTCAATCATGGGGTTGTCAGTGACAGGTGGAGAGACAAAGAGCCTCATGGGTATGTGGATCATGGTAGGACATTGTGGTGTTTGAGCATCACTTCTACCAACACCATCCTCAAGAGAAGGATGTTGAATTTTTTTGAATAATTCCTATAAAAGGAAAACATATTTTAATCATATCACATAAAAGTAGAAAAACAAATTTCATAAATGAACATGTGTGATAAATAAACCTTTTAAAAGATGTCTCTTACCGCAAATATTTTTATTTCCTCCATAAAAACTCTGCATCTTTGTGTGATCTCCTATGTTGGTTCACGTGTAAACAAATCAGTAGGTTTGATGTTTTTTTTCCTCACAACCTTTTTAATTATCTTAATCGGGTCCAATTCAAACATTTCTTCATATTTGTCGACATTGTCAAGTACATAAGGTGTCGACAACTACATTTATCAACAAAAAAAAAAGTTAATTCAATTACAAAAACAATAATAAAATTAACTTTAAATGGATATGGATATTGTTAGTCATTTACCTTCTCTGAGTTTGGTTCCTTCCCATGATCACCCTAAAAACATAACTCTAATGTAAATCCAAAAAAAAAGCATAACAGGAAAAATGCTTAAAAATACATGAAACCAAGGCATGATGAAAAATGCACGCCAAGGTCTTAACGCACCTACAATTTGAGTGATTCAAGTTTCTAAGGTTGACTTAGATTATTTTAAACCTTTCTACATCTTTAGTGTTGTTTTTGTGAACATAAAAGTGGTTGTTGTGTATAAGAGGCAAAATCTACCTTGTAAATTGAGAGAACAAATCAGTAGAAAGTGCCCTAATGGAAATGCACGCCCGTGCTTCTCTATAGCTCCAAATTTATTCATAAAAGTTTTGGGGTGAATTTAATATCATTATGAATCTATCTATATCATCTGGAGTGAATTTTCAAATGAAAAGGGACTTCTACCTGGAACCCAAATTCAAGATATTTTGTAAAATGGATGGTAAAACTAGATTGTTATAAATGCATGCCTAGGAATCATATGACCTCCAAAATGAGAGATAAAAGTTGTGGACTCTGTATTTTATCATTTTACATATATTCATACTTTAGTTGTTCATTTTGAAACCAAAACCATCTATTGTGCATAAAGGTTAAAAAATGCTTTATAAATGCATGAAACCGGGGCATTGTGAAAATGCACACCCAGGTATTAACACACCTGGAATTTGAATGATTCAGGTTCTTGAGGGTGTCTTATATTATTTTACACATGTCTACATATTTAGTGTTGTGTTTGAAAACATAAAAGTGGTTGTTGTGTAAAAGACGTAAAATTTACCTTGTAAATTGAGAGGCCAAATCAATAGATAGTGCCCTAATGAAAATGCACGCACATGCTTCTATATAGATCCAAATTAATCATCTAACTTTTGGGGTGAATTTAATACAATTATAAATCTATCTATATCATCCGGAGTTCATTTTCAAATGAAAAAGGACTTCTACCTGGAACCCAAATTTAAGACCTTTTGTAAAATGGATGATAAAACTAGATTGCTATACAATGCATGCCTAGGAATCATATGGCTTCCAAATTGAGTGATAAAAGTGGTGGAGTTTGTATTTTATCATTTTACATATATTCATACTTTAATTTTTCATTTTGAAACCAAAAACCCTCAATTGTGCATAAAGGTTAAAAATTGTTTTGTAAATGCAAAAAAATGCATAAAGGGAAAAATACTTTAAAATGCATTAAACCGAGACATCATTAAAATGCATGCCCATGTATTAACACACCTACAATTCCCATATGTATCAGACATTTGCAATTTAAATTGGATACATGGATGGATTCAGAAGAACAATACAATAAAACATAAAAAGTATTCCTATTACAACTTCATAAAACACTTAGGACATGTTGATGTTTAATACATTCAACTATATCATAATATCACTTAGGTAAAAATTAATGTACATGAAAAATAACTTAGTAAAATATTCCCTTAGTGAGATGGGAGGGTGCCACCTGATTCTCCTTGTCTTCCCAATGGTAAATTAGAAAATTGACACAAACTTTTCCAATCTCTTCCAATCAGATACTTATGGTCATTCAAGTTTCTTACTGTCTCATCTGTATCAGTGTATTTCTCATAAACTAGGGGAGGTGATTTCCTTAAAATCATTTTTGTATTGTGCAACATCTCAAAATCCCCTGTCAACAATTCTACTACATCTTGCCCCTTCAAAGTGTCATCAAGCTTTTTGAACTTGTTGCCATTGTTCCTCCTATATTCTAATAGCTTATGATAATTGTTCATTGTATAAAAATACATGTTTTAATTTTAGAACGATGGTAATTCATGATATATTTCCCTCATAATCGCATGACACTTAGTTTCCACATTTTGCAGCAATATCCTTTTTCTAATGACTCTTTTAGCATCCATTACAATGTTATTTTCTCTATCATTGACATGCAAGTCATTAAAATTGATCTAGGTGGATATTTGTGGCCACCCACCTTTTCCAACTGGCTCAAAATAGTTTTCTGGCAATTTTGGAAATTTACTATTTTTAGCAGTTTTTAACTTCTAGGGCCATTTTGAGTTCCTAAATGAAGGTTTTTTGGGATCGAGGTTCTCAATAATAGCCAAAGGAATGATTGAGACCCAAAAATGAATCTCCTGGATGATACCTTTCCAATGGGCTATCATATGCCTAAAACAAAGATCGTATGCAAAAGTTACGACAACGAGAAGTTGATGTACTAACTTACCCAAACGAGGCCCACATGACTTTTGGTGCTTCATCTCCTAGGGTTAGGTTTTTGGATGTCTAGGATTTTTGGCATTTCTGTTTATTGAAAAAAGGCCTTCAGATCCTCATTGTAATGATCTTCTTGCAAATGCAATTAACCGTCACATCTCTTCTTAGAGATAAGATGCCACCATTCAAGCGAGTCTTTCACTCTATATTTTTACAGTCTCTATACATTTCTTTCATTAATAAAAATCATTTATTACTCTATATATGTGTTTATGGTTGCATATATGATACATTTTTGTTAAATTATTGAATATCTGCGATGTATCTGTGCATTTATTTATTATATCTTCGCTCTCATTTCATGCCGAAAATAATTTGGATCAGTGGTATCAGAGAAGGTTGCTCTTGATCATTTTTTAGTACATGTCCCCGATGAGGTCTGAGTATAGCAAGTTGGGTCTTTATATTGTCTCTCCTAAAGACAATTTCTCTCGGACGCCCAAGAAACCCTCCATGGAATAAGAAAAGAAAAACGACAGAGCAGACGATCCTATAAATATGTTGCTTGAGGAAGCTCTCACGCGACAGAGGGACGAAATGATGGAGAATTTTTCCCACATCCTTCAATGCTTGCTGATAGAAATAGGCGCATCTTCATCAAAAATACACTTTGGAAGCACCTCTCCTTTCAAGTTACAGGTTAATTTTGATATTCTCATATTCAAAGGTCAGATAGATGCAGATGCCCTAGACAAATGGTTAAATCTATTAGAAGGTTATTTCTTTGTTCATAATTTTTCCAACAGAGAAAAGATCACCTTCGCACTCCTTAAAGCTCTCCCCCATGTCAAACATTGGTGGGAAACTTACTAGGATAAAATATCCACAGAGGATTCTGGAATATATGGGGTCAAGCCCACTTGGGTTTTTTTGTGGATGTGGTAAAGGAACAGTATTACCCTATTGGAAACTATGAGGACCAGTACATGAGATGGACCACACTATGACAAGAGAGGGGCCAAGAAATTTAGGAGTTCACCAATACCTTCGATACCTTGTGCACCAAGTTGGGTATCAAAGACTTCAAATGACATTTGGTTCTGAAATACCGTGGGGCTCTACACAAATACATCAAGACTGAAATGGATTTTCTGGACATCTCATCACTCAGTGCTGCTTATCAATATGTTGTTAAAATCTAAAATAAATTTAAGCACTAGAACAAACGGGATTTCGGGTCTGCAAATCTGCAACAATGAAAGTATGACAAAGACTGCCATAACAAATAGTCTCTCGAAAACTAGTCCAAGCCACAGGAAAAGAAGGGTCACGGGAAGACAAAGAAGGACACCAGAAAATGGTGCGATTTCCACAAAATCCCCTGGCACAACACTGATGAATGTCGCTCAAAATAGTCATTGGTGGTCGATATCAAAGACAAGAAGCCAAACCCTAATTCAGGATCCGATTCTAAAAATACTGGTAAAGGATAGATCATTGATGAAGACCCCGTTGTTATTGTCCTGACCACAACAATTCAACTAGAAGAACCAACGGATCCTGAAGAGGGGGAGCACATTTTTCATTCACAGATGTGGGTGAAGGGGACCCCGCTGCATTTTATTGTTAATAGCGGAAGCTACAAGAACCTCATCTCAACATAGGTTGTCAAACAGTTGGTATTGTCGACAACACGACACCCGTAGCCATACAATATCATGTGGCTTCGCCAAGGACGAGATCTCCATGTCAACAAACAATTTCGATTATCATATGACATCCAACCCTTCAAGGATGAGGTTTTATGTGATGTTTCCCCAATGGATGTCTGTGATGTTCTCTTGGGTCAACCATATATATGGAAGCGCCATGTTGTTTTTGAGTCTCAACCCCGCAGTGTCATTGTTTCTCTGGGGGGTCATCTCTACAGAATACCAGAGGTAGTTCTGACTATTGTTCCACCTAAAAAGTGTCGCAAGGTAGTATATCATACTACAAAATTCAGCTTCTTCACAATCTGTTCAAAAGGTGAACCAAAGGATACTGCAACCACTACAGCCTCGGCCTAAGCACCTTCTATCCAACAAAAGCAGGTCGAAAAGATTGTAGAAAAGTGTAAAGATTCCTTCTGCACAAAATAATATCATGTATCAAGACTGGTTAAAAAGGTCCAACCCTTCAAGCCACATGCTCGTGATAGCCTTCCACAAACCGAGCAGCGCGACGTCTCTAGCAAGGCAAGAAGCTCACCAAGATTCAGATTCAACAAACACTTTTTCCTCTCCCCCGGGCACTCAATGCAATGGAGACCATTTATTCCTAAGGAGGGAGGATTGATCCAGGTGGATATTGGTGGCCACCCACCTTTTCCAACTGACTCAAAACAATTTTCTAGCAATTTTGGCAATTTACTATTTTTAGCAGTTTTTAACTTCTAGGGCCATTTTGAGGTCCTAAATGAAGGTTTTTTGGGATAAAGGTTCTCAATGATATCTAAAGGCATGATTGATCCCCCAAAATGAATCTCATTTAATATAACTTTCCAATGGGCTATCATAATCCTAAAACGAAGAACATATGCAAAAGTTACGACCCCGGGAAGTTGATGTACTAACTTACCCAAACGGGGCCCACATGAATTTTGGCGCTTCATCTCCTAGGGTTAGGTTTTTCGATGTCTAGGGTTTTGGGCATTCTTTTTTATTGTAAAAAGGCCTTTGGAGCCTCATTGTAATGATCTTCTTGCGAATGCGAGTAGCCATTACATCTCTTCTCAGAGATAAGCTGCCACCATTCTACCGAGTCTTTCACGCTGTATTTTTACAGTCTCTGTACATTTCTTTCATTAATAGAAATCATGTATTATTGTATATCTGTGTTTATGGTTTCATCTCTGATACATTTATGTTACATTATTGAATATATGCGATATATTTGTGCATTTATTTATTATATCTCCACTCTCATTTCGTGCCGAAAATAATCTGGATCACAAATACTATTTAGTTTTGTTGTTCACAAACTTTATTATATCAGCTACCAAATAAGGTTTATTCTCCAACTCATTTTGTGTTCTTTTTATGTCTTTCAAGACTACAGTGATTAAATCAAGCTCATCCTGCACCAAGGTAAAGTAAGGCCAATTATTAAAAAGTGTGTTAACTATATTGTCCTAAATGATATTCTTAGCTCCTTTCATGGTTGGTCTCCCTTTCACCCTTTCCTTCATTATATTTTGTTCCTTATGAGCTTCCTCTTTAACAACATTGATTTGTTCCAAACATAACTTTCTACTCTTCACCTGATCTTCTAGTTTTGCTACCTTGGCATCTCTTTTTTTGACATGGTTTCTCACAGTTTCCAACTCAATCTCCTTGACACTCAAATCAACAATGACTTTTTATAAGCCCTCTTTTGGGTCTAATGGAGTAGTTTTCACTGTAGCTGACTTGTATTCCTACAATCTTTGAGTTTTGTCATCTTTCAAGTTCTCAATTTCATCTTGTAATCGTTCTATGATCTTTCTACTTTCCAATAATTGTTGGTAAAGATGCTCCTTTTCCTCATGACTAGCCTGCAACTCTGTGGTCTAAACATGTTGTATGTTAGGAAAATTTGTCTTTTTCTTGAGGATCTTAATATCGTTATCCTTCTCTTTAATTAGGTCTCCTACAATAGTTGTATTTTTAGGATCTTCTCCTAGGGAAATAATCTTCCTCTCCAACTCATTAATATGAATTCTATTGGACTTAGTGGCCACCCTCTCCTGCGTCAACTGCTTCGCTATTTTGATTACCATATTTTTCTTATTCCTCTCACTTGTATAGGATTGCAAGACCCATACAACATATCACTTGTTTTTTGGTGAAATTCAATCATATCCATAGGGTGGATATCCTTAATATTTTCTCTCATTTGAGTGGCTTTGTAATCTGCAGTAAAAAGAGTCTTAAGTACCTTTGACTCTAGTACAACCAAATTGAATATACCCTATTGGTAATCCACAATAGATAGTAATTTTGTTTGAGATATGTTTTCTCCCCAAGCCCTAGGATACATTTCCTTTATCATCCCATGATTTTTTCTCTTTATATCCAAATACTATGAAAAGTGTGAGGGTTACTTATCAGATATTCCTTCAGCTCTATAGGTCTTTGAAACTTTTGGTGTTGACAATAGAGATGAACTAAGATGCTCAATAGTGATAGCATCCCCCTTTGAGGCTAAACTAGCTTCACTTGATCCTTGTTTGATTTGCAATGTACCCTTTCCTTCTTCTGCAAACTCAACTAAGAACCTCTCTAAGTCTAATTATTCATCACATTTAGCCTTTTTTATTAGATTCTCACTTAGTTGATCATCAATATCGATTTCAAAATGCATGTCTAAAATTGTTTTGTTTCCAAGTTGTAATTCTTGTTTCTGAGGAGTCTAAATTACATTGGATTGTTCCATTGACTCATTGGTAGTTTGATTTTGGGCCTTTTCCTCTAGAATATTATTAACATATTCCCATGAATCTAGGTTAGAAATTATTTCCACTACAGAATTTGGAATATCCTTGTACATGGGCCTTCTCGCGACAATCACACTATGTGGGTCATACACCCATTTACTTCCTTTTTCAAAATCTAGTAGTTGTAGAATTTCTTCCATAACAGCTAGACCGGTTCTAAGCTTGACCAAGAAAGGGCCAACCTCTTGAGGTTGATTGAAAGTGATGGCATTCTTATGTTAGGAAAAATGAAATTGATCTTAAATGATCCTTTTTCTGATATATTCTAAAGCAAATATTCTTGGAGTTAGGAAAATTGGTAGCTTGTATGGCTCCTATTCAAAACTATATACTCTAATGATGGTGTGATCTTTAGCCAAGTACCAATATCCTAATCTGGTATCTTTGCACAGCTACAATATATTTTTAAAATCAGGAAACATCCTAGGAGGCTAAATACCATGGAGAAAGACATAGCATGCCCTCATGAACTTGTTTACAAAAAGGTTGAAACCTTTATTCTGGTCCCATTTCCTCACCTCCTTAGTCCACTCAATTACTATCTTGGTTTTACCTGAATCATCATTTGTTTTGATCCCAAATATTTCAAAAAATGAATAATTATTGAATAATATGAGGCACACCAAGTAGGCCCGGTACCTAAAATGTAATATCCCTCGCCCAAACCCAATTGTAAATGTAAGATGAAAATGTACTTAAGCTGGTGAGATATTTGATATAATTTTTGTATGCACCTTTCATGGCATAGTGTGCGCATGTACTGCGCAGTGAAATGATGAAGTGTGCACATTCCAAGATAACGCGCGTTGTTAAGCCCTAATATTGGTTCATTGCCCCTTAATTGGGGCATATTATATTAGTAATGTTATTTTATTTATGTCGGCTTTAGGCCATTAGTTGTAATTATACCTCCTAGTCTCCTATATATACCAAGGAGACATTTTCATTTTGAATCATCTTGTACTTGAACATTTAAGTGGGGTAAAAGGAGGTTTCCCCCTTGAAGAGGCTTATTATATAAAATTATCTCTTTTTCAAGGCGTTGAGTACTTTTTTTGAGGTTTTACTATTCTATATTGATATTTGGTTCTTAACATATGGTATCAGAGCTCAAGGTCTTGGGGTTTCACTGCTACATCTGAGACAACTTGGAATTTTCGCTATAAATTTTTTTCTACAATGTTTCAGAAGGAAATTCTTGGAGTATATTTAGTAGATGGATCAAGGTACGTTGGGTTCAAAATTAATCTCCTGGGGCCTTATAATTTCGTAGATACAGCCTGTACAAGATAGGGTTCTGGAATCATCCAGAACTGATTCATTGCGGAATTTTCGCTATAAAAACTTTTCTGTAACGTTTCAGACCCTGAAATATGGATACTACTTACACAAATTAGTAAGGTATTTGTGGTAAAATTTTCATATTTTGGTTCATCTTAAATTTGTAGATACACCCTATGTAAGATAAGGTATCTGACTAGTCCTATTGACTAGTCTCAAGAAGGTGTTCCAGGTAAAACAATCATAACTTCTTCCTAGAGTATCCAAATTGAGTGGGACTGGTCACATTGGATCTTGGACAGTCTTTAGTATTTATGGTGCGAGTTTCAGAATTTTATATCAATTATTTTGTGTGGGGCACGCTATACAAGTGAGATCTCCTGGAAAGTCCAAAAATCAGCAAGTTGTGGGGAAGTTACTGTAAATTCCACTTGGCACATTCAATTTTGATCAGACCTATGGAATTACAGAGAATAAATATCATAGAACTACATAAAGGAAATTTTCATACCCAGAAGGGTTGAAACTTGGGAGATACAACAAAAGAAATATTGTCTAGCAGAACCACCTCAAAATCAAGGTTCAAAAGTGATACTTGGCCAACATGCCACCAAAAAAGGGAACTTCTACACAAAATAAGCCTCCAGAAAATCCTACTTGGACTCTTGATGAAGGTGAAGAAATGC